>CM031242.1:25041277-25241277 GCA_018340775.1 Taxus wallichiana var. yunnanensis | reverse complement strand
AGAGAAATAAAAACATGATAAGGCTAAAGACATTGCTCTCTTTTTTTTTTGTTAAAAAAAATTACACCAACATATAAATCTGCAAAAATAGAGTTTTAAATGACATAACACTCTAAGTATGATTTGATTTTTTTTTTTTAACTAAAATGTAGTTATCTAAAACAGAACCTCATTAGTTACATGCTGATTTTACTTATTTTTTTTTCTTTTTGTATTACATAATACAGATTGTTTAATAAGAGCAAAATATCCAACTCCTCATGGAAATGAAAACTAACATTTTCAACTTTCAGTTTATGTGTTAACAATATCAACATTTACAAAAAGGAAAATATATTGCAAGAAGGAGAGTGTTTTTGTTTAATAACAGTCACATGATTCCATAGCCAAAATAAAACAATTAGATTTCTAAATAACATCTTTCCTTAAGTTTTCACAAAAACAAGAAAGTGCAAGAAAATAACATATTTCTTTTCTTGACATAATACTATCAATGTTTGCAAGGTAACAAAGGTGTAAGGCAACCAAAACCTTCAACAAACTATGTTTCTTTTGTAAATATAAATACAAGAGTTACATCAAGATTCAAGTAGATAGATCATTTACTTCAATACTTCACCTCCACAAGCTTGGGCTATATGGATGTTAAATCCCAAGTGGCAACTAATCAAAAATTTCTAAGACAAGTTTCCAAGTGATACAAAATACACGAAATGGAGGATTTACAAGGAGATGTAACTTCTTACATAACTATATTCGAAAGAGGGTTACAATGCAAGAAAGTATCACAAGGAAGGATAAGAACAATGAGAGCCCAAAATGCCACCAATTCCAACTTGAGAGCCAACTTCCATGTCTTCCCAAAACCATGCAAGGAGAAAAGAGCTTGTTTACCACCCAACCATAGGCATCATCACATGCCTATCCCAAGGTTGGGATGCATGCTAGCCTCCCCCAAGCCCATGGGAAAGAGGATCACTAACCAAAACTTGCACAAGATGGAGGGTAAACCAACAATGATACAAGCACACAAAAATAAGACACATACAAACAAGACTCCAAAATTTACAAGGAGGAGAACCCATGTTCATCCTCAAAATGGGGAAGAGAGGAGAAAGTTCTCCAAAAATTTTATTCCAAAAATTTCTTGCACAAAGCAACAAACTCCATACCCTCCTTATTGCTCCTAATTTCAATCCAAAACCCTCCTTATTCCTCCTCCCTTTCTCCAAGTCCTTCTTGGAAGGATTTTCAAACCCCAAAGGGGTTTCCTTACCAAGAATGGGGAAGGAGATTCAAGCCAAATGAATCAACTTCCCCACCTCAACCATTTGAGGGGAAAATAATAAGACCCTACAAGGCTTGTCCATCAAGCCTTGAGGATTGAGAGGAAAATTTCTCTCTCTTCCCCCACACTCCAAAACTCCATCATGCCATATGATGGAGGGAGTAAAACACACAAACAACTAAAAGCTACATACAACAATAACAATTTTCAACACCCAAACTAGCATAAAAAGAAAAACAACACAACAAAGACATAAGAGCCTACCTCAAGGAAAGCTCTCCAAAAAGCTCTCCAACTTCAAATTTCTCCACACCTTAACTCAAGCCAATCTCCAAGCTCCAAAATCCACAAGCATCCCAAGCAAGAAGTTCCAAAAAAGTCCCTCTTTTCCCATGAATGGGAATTTGAAGAGGAGTAAAGTAAGCATCATCACAAATGAGGGGTGACATGTGTCACCTCTCTCCTCATCAAGGTCAAAGATGTCAAAACAAAAAGAGAAATGGTAAAATTATCTTTTTGCCCTCTTCTCCCAAAATCCCCTAAATGTTAGCAAGACAAAATAAGTGAAACTTTTGATAAACACTCAAATCCACATCCCTTACATGGATGTGACCAAACAAGAGGTAAAAAGGGAGGGAAAACTCCCTCTAGCCTTGAAAATAAGCCCCCTACCCATTAGGTAGGGTCCAAGGGCTCATTTTTGTGTTAGGGGACTCCCAAGCTACAAAGGGGTCCCCAAAAATGCCCAAAATAACCCAATTTCGGGTTTTGCATTTTTGGCACAAGGGTAGAGGGTGTGGGGACCACCCAAGGGTCTCACATGTGACCCTAAACCCTTGTGATTAAGTGACACATTAAACATAATCAACAATTTAAATGAAAGAGGAGTTATTAACTCCCAAAACAAGTTTACATCATAACCAACTACCCTAACCAAAATTAATAATTCAAAGCACAATACATTACATACATTGGGGTCACTCATAGTGCCCAAAATAATAATCACCTATACTAAGGCTTCACACAAAGAACATGGCTAGGGCTCAGCCCTTAGGCTGCTTGTGCAAGATTGAGTAGCTGGCCTGAATCCCACGTTCTCCTATAAACCTGTCACCTGCACACTCATTGCACACATTAACCGCACCTGTCCGATACAATATAATTCAATGACATAGTAAGATATCAATGCGTTCTAAACTAACCTAACATCCTACTGAAATCAAGATGCGACAACGTGCACAATTATACTCAATATTCCAAAAGTTAGACAAAATGATACGCGACATATAACCATAGCATCCATCCATTATTATAATTATGTTCCAAACACAACATCATATTCATTAGTATCCATGACATAACAAGAAAATGTGACAATATAGAAATTAAGCTAAATTGACGTTATACGCCTAAATGTCCACACCTGTCTAATAAAATCAAATATCTAAATATAATGTCCAAGATATAACCAATCATTTGTCAAAACATGTCTATGAGCAAAGAAACAACAAGCTACTGAGCTATAAAAGTGTGGGCACTACAATTTCAAGTTCTAGTTCTTGTGGTGTGATTACTCCCATGTTCACATTAAGGGGGAATCTTAAGAATCTTTGTTAGTATTTACATGTGTGTCAAGATAAGTATGTGGTGTGATGAGTTTTAATAACTCAAATATTTGGTAGTGGGTTAATAATGTATGAGGTGTGAGAGATTATAGGACATGTTACATTCGATAGTTAGAATGAAATTATGGGTGAGTTGTAACTCATGATATTATTATATATGAGTGGTTAAAGAAGATAAGTGTGACTCATAACTTAAGGAAATCAACTCACTATACGTGAAATCTTCTTTCTTTGTGAATATGAACATCTCAAGTTTATTCTCCGCATTATTGTTTGCACTCTTAGTCTAGCATTGAAAATGTTATATTAAAAGGATAAATGGAATTTGTACCCATGAAAACTATGATGTGTGTTGAGAGAGGTGTAATTAAAATGTGCCATTTATCCCATATGAAAGTCTCATAAGCAAACATCTATATATTAATGTCTCATAATGATAAACAAATTGAAATATATGAATCATCGAAAAATATTGAAATTAAAAATTAAGGAACAAATATAGTAATGGTATGTGAACCAAGCCGCCACTTGTTGAACTTGATTTGGGAGTGTCTTGGAGTGAATATGCCCCAAAATATATAGTCGTTGAATGAAGAGTTGAGGAGTGTAAATAACCCAATTGAAATTGAAGAAAATTGTGCTAGATGGTGAGTTGCGAGATGTCTCAACTACATTGTCCTTGGTATCTGAATAACCAAACTTGTAATGGAGATGAGTGATTCAACCTTACTCTCTTCTTGGCTAAAGAATCAAACAAGGGATTGTAATGATAATGTCATCTACTAGTGGAATACAAAATCAAATTCGTAAGTAAAAATGAATCTCTGCTGCATACAAAAATAAACCAAAACATGTGTTTATGTAGGACCAACATGTAATGCCCCTCCCGGACATCGAAAAACACACCAATCGTGACTAGAATTTTAGGGTAATTTTTTTTTTTGAATGTAAATACTAACAATACTAATCCGATTCCCATTATTATTTATTTTAAACTAAATTGGTTCACCCAATTTCTAAATCATTAGCCCAAAACACTTTTTTTTTATTTATTTATTTATTTATCTAACCTCTATTAAGTTTACTAAGGATAACCAAGTAAGAGTCTACACCCATTTTGAATTAATTAGATTTCCCCCTTTTAGTTATTTACACACACACACACACACTAAACTTCTTTTCCCATTTATATTTTCAAAAGAAATACCCATGGCTAAAAGTATATAGGGTTAATTGTGGGCCATAGGATAAAAGAGATATGAGCCCTTGATCTAATTTTACCCTAAGGATGCCCTAAACATCCTTATATTCTTTTCCTTTCTTTCCCCTTCTCATTTTTTTTTTTTTTGTTTTTTACATGTGCAGGTTGGGAGAGGAAACAATGGAGTTTGGTTGATTTGTTTTCTTCTCTCTTTTTTTCATTTGTATTGTTTGAAGATTTCAAACAATACCATTAACATTTATCTTTTTTTTTTTTTTTTGTGTTTACAAAGCGCATACTCATATTATTTTTATTATTATTTTTGGTTAAAGCTGTTGGTTAACACACACACACACACACACACACACACACACACACACACACACACACACACACACACACACACACACATATTTAAATAAATAAAAAAATATCGTTTGTCCCCTGTTTTTGTTGTTGTTGTCTTATTTGTCTTTGTGTTATAGCGAGAGGAAGCGGCCAAATGGACAAACAGGGGAGGAGGATAGGGCGGAGGCAGGGCGCGCGGGTAGGGGCGCGACCTAGAGTGTCTGGAAATGGGGCACGCGGGAGTACAGGTAGGCGAGTGTTGTGGGGTGCCGGGGGCGAGCTTTGGAGGCGGGTGTGGAGTCGAGGAGGCGGGTGTGGAAGTCGGAGGAGGCGGGTGTGGGGCGGGGTTCGGCCTCCCCACACCAAAAATTAAAACATACAAAATAAAAAAATACAAAATTGCCGTCTATTTTTTTTTTTTTTTTTTTTTTTTTTTGTGTTTAGTTTATTTTTATTAAAACTATATATATATATATATATATATATATATATATCTTATTATTTTATTTTAATAATATGTATATTAATAAAAATTATATTATATATATATACATACATACAAGTCTATTTACTCCTATGAAAAGGATAAAAGAAAAATATCATAGGGATGAAACACTTAAAATCATATTTTCAATATACAAATCTGCCACATTCTTATGGTTATCAAATGAGAAATTTCTTGTGCATCTTACCAAGCCATGTTTTAAGATAAAACTAAAAAGGAAATATTATATATCCATTTCACAAACTATGCTAAAACCAAAGGAAAACTTTGTTGTAAGTTAAAAAAATGAGTTTAAAGTGTATATTTATTTCACTTTATCAAATCTATGTTCACCAATTTATTTCTTTATTGCAAAAGTAAGAGGTGACAAGGTAACCCAACCAAGAGAGGAAGCTTGAAAGTATATCAAAGAAGATGCTACAATAAATACATATTTTGAAATTGGTTTTCTAATGCAAGTATTCATTAAGATTTCACAAGCAAGAAAGTGCAAGAAAATAACATATTCCTTTTCTTGACATAATCCTATCCATGTTGGCAAGGAAACAAAGACTATGGCAAACAACACCTTCAACACACTATGTTTCTTTTTGTACAAGATTTACATCGAGATTTAAGTAGATAGATCATTTGCTTCAATACTTCACCTCCACAAGCTTGGGCTACAAGAATGTTAAATCCCAAGTGACAACTAATCAAAATTTTCTAAGACAAGTTTACAAGTGATACAAAATGTACAAAATGGAGGATTTACAAGGAGATGTAAACTCTCACATACTATGTTCCAAAAGAGGATTACATTACAAGAAAGTATCACAAGGAAGGATAAGAACAATAAGAGCCCAAAATGCCACCAATCCAACTTGAGAGCCATCTTCTATGTCTTCCCAAAACCATGCAAGGAGAAAGAAAAGAGCTTGTTTGCCACCCAACCATAGGCATCATCACATGCCTATCCCAAGGTTGGGATGCATGCTAGCCTCCCCCAAGCCCATGGGAAAGAGGATAGCTAACCAAAACTTGCACAAGATGAAGGGTACACTAACAATAATACAAGCATACAAAGATAAGACACAAACAAACAAGACTCCAAAATCTACAAGGAGGAGAACCCATGTTCATCCTCAAAAATGGGGAAGAGGAGAAAGTTCTCCAAAGTTATGCATCAAAATTATTTGCACAATATACACATCTCCATATCCTCCTTATTGCTCCTTATTCAAACAAGACCCTCCTTATTCCTCCCCCTTTCTCCAAGTCCTCCTTGGAAGGATTTTCAAACCCCAAAGGGTTTCCTTACCAAGAATGGGGAAGGAGATTCAAACCAAATGAATCAACTTCCCCACCTCAACCATTTGAGGGGAAAAATAATAAGACCCTACAAGGCTTGTCCATCAAGCCTTGAGGATTGAGAGGGAAAATTCCCTCTCTCTTCCCCCACACTCCAAAACTCCATCATGCCATATGATGGAGGGAGTTAAAGAAAACAAGCAAGCAACCCAAATCCACATACAACAAATAACAATTTTAAGCAACAAATCTAGCAACAAAAAGGCAACAACACAACAAAAGACATGAGAGCCTACCTCAAGGAAAGCTCTCCAAAAAGCTTTCCAACTTCAAGTTTTTCCACTCTTGACTCCAAGCAAATCCCAAGCTCCAAATCACCCAAGCATCCAAGCAAGAAATTCCAAAAAAAAAGTCCCTTTCATTTCCCATGAATGAGAATTTGAAGAGGAGCAAACAAGCATCCTCACAAATGAGGGGGTGACATGTGTCACCCCTCTCCCTCCTCATGGTCAAAGATGCCAAAACAAAAGAGAGAAAGGGTAAAATTATCTTTTTGCTCTGTTCTCCCAAATTCCCTTAAAAATTAGCAAGACAAAACTAGTGAAACTTTTGATAAACACACAAATCCACATCCCTTACATGGATGTGACAAAACAAGGGGTAGAAAGGGAGGGAAAACTCCCTCTAGCCTTGAAAACAAGCCCCCCTACCCATTAGGTAGGGTCCAAGGGCTCATTTTTGTGATAGGGGACTCCCAAGCTACAAAGGGGTCCCCAAAAATGCCCAAAATACCCTAATTTCGGGTTTTGCATTTTGGCACAAGGGTAGAGGGTGTGGGGACCACCCAAGGGTCTCACATGTGACCCTAAACCCTTGTGATTAAGTGACTCATTAACAAAATCTAAAATTTAAATGAAAGAGGAGTTATTAACTCCCAAAACAAGTTTACAACTTTACTAGCAACCCTAAACAAAAATTAATAATTCAAAGCAAAATACTTTACATACATTGGGGTCACTCATAGTGCCCAAAATTAATAATCATCTATCCTAAGGCTTCACACAGTGAACATGGCTGGACTCGGCCCAGTAAGGTCAGCATTGTGCAAGATAGAGTAACTAGCCTGAATCCCACGTTCTCTCCATAAACCAATACTGTCACTGCACACATTTGCACATATTAACCGCACTCATCCAATACAATATAATTAAATGACATAGTAAGATATCAATGCATGCTAAACTAACCTAACATCCTACTGAAATCAAGATGCGACAACGTGCACAATTATATTCCAAAAGTTAGACAAGATGATAAAGTGACATATAATCTCACCATGCAACAATTATCCATCACTATAATTAGGTTCCAAGCACATCATATTCATTAGTTTCCATGTCATAACAAGAAAATGCGACAATAAAGAAATTAGGCTAAATTGTTATACGCCTGAATGTCACACATGTCTAATAAAATCAAATATCTAAATATAATGTCCAAGATATCACCAATCACTGTCAAAACATGTCTATGAGCAAATAAACAACAAGCTACTGAGCTATAAAAAGTGTGGGCACTACACAACGCTCACGATCGATTTGAAGCTTAGAACTAAAATGTGTTTAAATAGATAAAATACATGCACCAAGTGAATAATCTTTCCTTCCATGTGAATGTGCCTCCTCAAAATGTGAATATCCTCACTACTTTATGGTTGCGCCTTTTCAACTAGGGTGAGCGAACCCTTTTTGTAGCTTGCTATTTGTGGAGGAGATGGAGGTATCCTTCCTTGTGAAATTATTTAGAAGACCTTGAATAAAATATGATCAATGCAACAAAACCTAACTCCCACGAGTTGTCACTCTAGATAATGGAGATATTTTTAAGCAAGGTTCAAACTACTAAAGACAAATGAAAACCTTATTGTTTCGCATGTTTTGGTAGTAAAATTTATGCATTTGTATACACACATGACAAACAAGGGTAGTATGGGTATGATTGGTTGTTTTAAATGAATTTTGGTGGGAGGTGAAGCAGGATAAAGTTGATTATACCAGATCTTTGGAGGGACTTTACAATAATGAGCAACTTCACAACAGAAAGCTTCAAAATAGTCAAGATGTTCCTTCAACCAGAAGGTGTGCTTCGATGGAGGCCCAAATCAACACGTTTTCACATAATCTTTAAGATTCCAATATGAAGGCTCGAATTGGAAAACTCAATTAAATACTATAGTTTCGATTAACCACGCCTAAGGTACACCCGAAGACTTACAGACAATCTTTATCAACAAATGAAAGTGAATTGATTTTAAATCTGTTTATCTCATCAAGATGAAGGCTCTTCTTAAAACAAAATTGCAAATACCATTAAACCTCACAGGGACGAGATCCTGTGTGATTTCACAAAAAATTTAGTATAAGATTGCAATAAGAACAAATAGAACTATTTGCAGACATTTTGAAACAAAGAAGACACTAATTGCTTAGAGTCAACACAGAATAACTCAAATTTGATTTAAACTTATCAAAGAAGGGAAATTTTCTAGAACAATCTCGAAACTTTGTCAATGGTTGTACCCTCATAACCACCTTGACATGATCAAGTTTAATACAAAAGAGATTTACAAGTTTCTCAAATAGTCTCTCAGAAAGACGAGATCTATCAAGATTTTTTCTTAGAAAATCGGCCTTGACCTCTAACACTCCAAACTTCCAACCTCCAACCTTTTCATGGCAAAATTCATGCCATTTATAACATTTTACAATAGAGTTTCCCCCAAACCAGAGACATTGAGTGTACCAGTGCTCGCCATGATCTTGATCGTGATTCCCATAATCAAATCTGTAAAAAGTTGTCAGGTGCTCAAGGGGTAGATCTCTTCGAACATCACCCGCATTCAACTCCTTCTAGTAGATCATTTTTCCCTTTACTCGCCAAACACTTCCGCTCCTAATCTGCCAAATATGGTTCTTCGCGTGCCCGGAAGAAGAAATGGAAGATTAGATCGAGCCCAAAGGTCAAATTTCATCTTAATGGTAAAAGACGTCCCATATTTTTCTCACCAAACCCAGATATCAACAGGTCCTTCACGTGCCAAGGAAAGAAAAATCGGGCCGAATTTGATAGTCAGTTTTACATATTAATGGTGAGAGACGTTTACAAACCTTTCTCACCAAACCAAGATACCAAATTAATGTTCCTCTTCATTAGGCGTGCAAGAGACTCCAAGAAATGATAAAAAAACATAAGAATATGTATCCCCAGAAGCGTCGTAGCAGAAATGGCAAAAATCTAATACATATGCATAGTTGTCGTTGATCTTTCTATTTTGAATTTGGACCGTCCATGTGGGAGATCCAATTTTAGAGCGGGCCTGCAAGGGTTCCCTTTTTCCTTTTACAACTTTTAGAAAAATGTAAAATTTTCACATTTTTCTCCGCACCTCCACCCTTGAGAAATGAGCCTGACACGTGTCCTAAGGTGGGTCCCAAAAGAACCACAACCAAATTATGCTATTTCACCTCCTTTTTGGAAAAGGAAAATTTTCCAAGTTTTCCCCGTAGCTCCACCCTTGAGAAATGAGCCTGACACGTGTCCCAATGTGGGTCCCATCGGAACCATGCTTCCTTTTCATTTTTAACTCCTTTTTCCACAAAAGGAAAATTTTCCAATTTTCCTCCGAAGGTCCACACTCCGCCATTGATTGGAGCAAGCTTTGACCTTTCTCCATCGGGCCCGCGGTTATTTTGATGATTTTAGTCATTTGAATATCAAGGGCAAAAAATCCAAGTTGCCCCCGATGGCCCACCTCCCCGCCTTTTGAAATTTTCAACGCCAACTTTGACCTCCTTCTTGTTGGGCTTGTGGGCCATTTTGAGATTTTAATCCTTTTGATGACAAGAGGCAAAAATCCAAGTTACCTCCGATGGTCCGCTTCCTCGCTGACTTTGAATTTTCAAACCGCCACGTGTCACTATGGCGCATCTTGAGATGGTCCCCAAAAATTGAGACCTTGAATGAGCGCGGGCTCACCAAGTGTCTCGGGCCCTTTTAAGAAGTTGTTGAAAACTCTAAGGAAAGAAGACCCGGCGGAGACCTCCACGTGTCGTTATGGCGCAATCTTCAAAAACCTTAAGGCTTCAAAATGATTTGGCGGGGCACGCTTCCATTTTAGAATTTTACTCCATTACCAAAAAGGGCAAAACATCCAACTTGCCTCCGAAGGCTTACATCTCTGCCTTTAACTTTTCCACGTGTCCTTTTGCGGGGTCAAGGTGAGACTTTTTCCCTGTCACTTAAAATTTGCTTTAATCAATGCGTGGTGGGGCCGTGGGGCGGGTTTCAAATTTTTCCAAAGTAGCCAAAAATATCAAGTTCAAAAAAACAAACCCACCGTGCCCCGTCCAATTGGAAGAAGCCACGTAAGCACCAAAAAACCAATCATATTTGAGTAGACTCACGGACCAAATTTGCCTTTTTCAAAAAAATCAAAAAGTGATAAGTGAAAGCATTTTCCCGCGTGCCACGACCAACCAAAGGAATCCATTTGACCACCGAACGCCGAGGAATAACTTTGACGGAAAAAGACACTCATCGATCAGTAAAAAACACAAAAATTCATCACTCATGCCTAGAACCTGATTTTTCGCTCAGGATGAAAATTTTTCGAAACAAAACCAAGTGAATCATGGTATCGAGCATCTTTCGACCATGGATTTGGATTTTCAAAGGCATACAAACACAAATTGATCATCCTCGAGCTTCCATGGTCGAGGAAAAATAGGAAAAACGGTAAAGCCCGCAGATTTTGAAGAAATTAGGGCAAAAACAGGGCAAACTCGGAGACTTCTTCAAGGAGGGACATGATAATGGATTCTGTAAACAACTCGAGACATTCAAATGGAGGTAAAATCTTTTAGAACATCCACATCGAGAAACAAAAAGTTTCATAACACGCAGAGTAGAGGAAAATTAGGGCAAAATGGTGAGATGTCAAAACGAGCACCAACACCTCCTTCAAGTAGATGTTTTATCAATTCAAATTTATGGGTATAAGACTATAGGATGTAATTAATTAATTCACTTTTGAATTAATTAAAAGATCGTAACTTGTAAATCATTATGTAAAACCACGAGTGAACTTGTTTGGGGCGGGTTAGGTTTAAAGTAGTTTTATAACTTCTTCTTAAATAGGTGCGTATAAGAGGTTGAATTGTAATTGTAAAAAGGGAACTTTTTTGGAAACTTTCTATTTGCTTCTTTGCTAGAGAAATATTGTTGTAACTTTGTGTACACAATATTTCTTCTTGTTCCATGAATACAATGATTTTCTTAGTGCTACATTAATGCTCATCAATTATAAAAGCTTTTATCCTATTTATGATTAGATGATATCATTAATGTTGTTGACCCTTCGATCTACATTTGATGCCCGATATTCAGACTTTGTGCTAGTTATCAAGGTATTTGGACTTTTTTTCCATATCCACACATTCTGTGTAATGCCCACTTCTCTTCAACACTAAATGAACCATGATTATCTTTTCCGAATTGTTATAATCGTAAACCTTGTTGCTTTATTCTAATTAGCATACTAATAAGATGTGTGGGGCATCATGACTCCATTGTGTTTGATTATTATTATTTTAACTATATGTCGTACTGTGGACCCTGATGGGCTTTTAAGGATAAAACAATTAGCTAGAATGTTTGCATTGTCGTAATTTGATTGTGATAGCATTACTCTTCGATATTGTTTTGTTGTAATTGGTTTATCTCTGTGATTGGACACATAAACACTATTGTGCTTTATTACCGGTAGATGTTAATAGAAAAATGACATTTACACGTTGTGATACGGGAATTGAAGGATAAACATTATTGTAACCAAACTAATTAACTTTTGATAGACATTCAATATGGAAGAAAATGATGTGTTGTCAAGATAAATATATGTTGATATTTGAATCATTTTCGTATGGATTTTTATTATGATGTTCAAATTTATTTTGTGATTTATTTAATATTGGAGGATTGGCGAAATTGTGAATGAGTGAAAGTATTTCTTTAATCTGATGATCCAGTTGGTCTTTGATCTTAGTTGCAAACTGATGTATGAGTAGAATCGAAATGTTGAAAATGGGAATAATTGTTAAATTACTTAGTCTTAGCAATAGTAGTTATGATTTTTGATGTTTGAAATTGATAGTTAGATGTAAGTGTTTTATTACTTTGATATCGTTAATATGGCCATGAGGCCAGAAGGGTATTGTGTATTTTGCAGGAAAATATATCACAAAAAACTAAGGGGGATTGGAGACCAACCACATTGGAATTCTAGGTGAATTCAACAAGGGTCACCATGTCAACATGTAATTGTGTGTGTGTTGGAATTATTGTTAGGGGAAATTGTTACCAGGGGTTATGTGTTATCTTTTATTATTTTCCTTTAATTGATGTTAGTATGTGATTTTAGTGATGTAATTCTTTGCATTATTATTTGAAATTTGGGGTATGTATTTTAACCTTTATTATTAATGGGTTGTAGTGTCTTAATTAAAGCTAAATTAATCTTGTCCTAAACTAATTATAGATGTGACCAAAGAAATTTATTTATTAGACTAGATTTCTCTTGGATTTTGTGTTGAAAGTTGAGTGCTTAGGGATCTTGAGTGTTGTACACTCTACCCCTTCATGGAAATTCGAATTTGGTCTTAGAGGCCAATTTTGGAAGCTTTTGGGACAAGTCAAACTTGTCCCACACCTCTTAAATGGCTATGCCAACCCTACCTATGGGTTGGGGGGTCAAAATTAGACCCCTTTAGGTGTTTTGAGAAGACAAAAAGGTAAAATATTATTTCTCTTCCTTTCATGTAATTAATTTTGTCCTTAGGAGGTGTGGGCTTGGATTATGTGTGCAAGTAATATGTCATTTCTTCACCCACTTATTAATTGTGCTTTGGAGTTTGAAGTTTGACTTGTGAGGTGGAGTTGAGGATGAGTGATGTGGCATCCTACATGGAGCCACCTCACCCTCTTCTCTCCCTTTTCTATTTAATCAAGTTATTTTGCTTGATTGGGGTTACTTCATTCTTTTGTGCTCTTGCATTTTTGGAGTTAGAGGATTTTGGGAGTGCTTTGGTTCTTTGTGAGAGCTTGTTGGTGATTGTGGATTTGTTGGAGCTTCTTGGTGTTTGTTTGGGCTTGAAGAAGCTTGGTGTATGGCTCTTGGATCAAGCTCTACCATGGAAAGGTAGGAGCTAAACTCTTGTTAAATGATTTCTTTTATTTTGTATGCATATGTGCTTGTTTTGAGTGTTTTGGAATGTTTGTTGGGTGCTTGGGTAGATTTCCTAAGTGTGGTGTAGGAGGGGACTATGGGGAGATTTCATGTAGGGAGGCATAAGAGTTTATTTCATGTTTGGAGGGAGTTTGGGTTGAGTTCCCCACCTTGGACAAGAAATTGCTTGCATTTCTTACTTGGTTATTTTGTTGAGGGAGCCATAAGAGATTGTAGGGAGGCATAAGAGAATGGGGGAGGCATAAGAGGTTCTTGAGGGAGGCATAAGAGTGTGTAGGGTTTTGAGATGTTTATTGGAGGTTTTAAGGTGGGCACTCATTTCCCATTGGGAGGCATAAGTGACCTCCCCATAGGTTCTTGCTCCTTTGGCTCTTGCATTTGAAGCCTTGTATATTTTGTTTGTTCTTCTTGTGATTGAAGTATTGATTTGTTTGTGTCTTGGTATGGTTGTAAATCTTGGATTTGATGTGGAAGATTGTTTGTTTCCATGAGTTGAATCCATTTTTCCATTGCAATGTGGTTGGGGCTCGGGGGCCAATGAGGAGGATGGATTCTCCTCCTCATTGGAATTCTTGGTTGGGTGGAGAGTGTTGCCTCTCCCCCTTTTTGTGGTGATAATAATGAAGCTTGGTGGAGATCTTGTTGGTGATGTGAAAGTTGAATTTTTTGTGCCTTTAATAAATCAATCATTGTATGATAGAGTCTTCTTGTTATTCCCACTCAAGGTGGAAGATTTGTAATATTGTATTTTGTTTAAATGGAGATGTAGCTTAGTAAGTTGTATTATTATTTTGAAAACGTTCATTGAAAATTTGTAAAACTCCCTTCTCATTAAATTATAGTATGGAAATAAAAGAATCAAAATGGGAAGTATTGTGTAAAAGTTTAGTGGAAAATTGTTTGTGTGAAAAGAGGTTCTTTGTTTTAAAAATAAATGAGACATGCTCAATGAAAAAGAAATTTTACTTGTATTGTGAAATTGTATCATTGTAAATAAGAAAGAAGAAATATAGAAGTTGTAATATGTAAAAAAACATGCATGCTTAGTAAACTTGAAATTAGAATAAAGTGTTATAATAGCTAATTTGAACATATAAGTTGTAGTGGAAATGGAAAAAGACTACAAGTTTGAAGTATATTATTATGTTGGAATATTACATTGTTGTAGTAAGAAAAGAAATAACAATACTAAAGTAGATTTAGATCTTTTTACTCTAGGAATTGAAAGAAAATTAGTTGAACAAAATGATTCATTGTTGTTGCTACTATTGAACAAGAAATGCTTTAAAAATGAGTAATTTTAACAAAAGAATGAATAAATGAAGCTAAATCTTACAACTGGAAACTTTAGGCATATAAAATCAAGTTCGGAAGGTATTTTAAAACATTTTAGCAACTTTTGTTTTTTAAAGAATCTCGGTTTGATGGTTCTATTCCTTAGGAACATGACCGCCACCTTGTGCAGAGTGGCGGTCTCGGGAACCGCCGCTCGGAAAGTGGCGGTCTCAGAACCGCCACTCCGTAAGGCGGCGGTTCATGGTTTTTCACCTAGGTAGGGTGACGGTCCCAGGACCGCCGGCCTTCTCTGGGCGTGGCGGTCCTGTCACTTACGGCAAAATTTTCTAGTTCCACGTATGTGCAATTTCTAACTTGTAATAACTAAAATTTTAAGCATGTAAATTTACTAAGGACACTTCCAAAGAAACAAACAATGGCAAATCTCATGGGTTTAAGCAATAAAATATTCAAATGGTAATTTTAAAACACTCTTTTTCATTAATGTTAATAGGGCGGGTTTGCCTCAAACAAGGAACCCCAAATACAAATGGCATGGAATAAAAGCAGTTTGGAAAGGAAAACCTCCTTCTATCCTTGAATAAATAGATTACAATAAATAAAAACTACCCTAAGCTTCCTCTTGAAGAAAATCCTCCATAGTTCTTCCTCTCTTGCTCCCATGGCTTCCTTCTCTCCAACCTGCAATTTTAACAAAAGAAAATAGACCAAATGAGAAGAATAGAATAAAGGAAAGGTTTTAATAAGAATTCATAAGGATTTCTAGGTTTAGTTGGAACCCTAGGATCTAACGATGAAGATTGGTTTAATTTGAGGGTTGAGGATCAAACCTACTTTTGTTTGGTAGGAATATATTTAATAGATGTTTAAATAAATTGTAAGGGTATGTGTAGATGAATGAATGGGGCCATTTAATTACCTTAGTGTGCAAGTCTTTTTCCTTTCTCCTAGTATGTTTTAGTATATTAATAAAATGTGGGATATTAAAGCTAATAGGAAAATGAAATAAAATGACTAAATATAAGGTTGACCATGTTGGGATTAATCATTGATTAAAGAGAAGAAAGAATTTAACCAAGTAAAGTAAATTATGGTACCTTCTTAGTTGAATGTTAATTAATTGAATTAGAGATAAATAAATGTATTTAATCTTTGAACTAGACTTGGTTCCCCTATCGTAGGGTTGAGAATATTGGTGTAAGAGAATTTAATGTACCCTAGTGGTTGACACCATTGTAATCTTATAACTTAATCAAAAAAAATTTCTGCAACTTTTGGGATAAGTATTTAAGGTTTCAGCGTGTTCCTAGAATGTCATTTTTGCGGGCGTTACACTTGGTATCAGAGTGAGGTTTCAACACTTGGACTCTGGGTTGACTTTGAAAATAGAAACCAGTTAGCAAGACTTGAACCTCCGTGATTAAAATAATAATAAAATAATAAGGTTGTTCAAATTGTTGAACTTGCCTAGTGGCATTTTGTCGAACCTGGATAACTAAAAATGTTAAAATTAAATGGATATTCTTACGAAATTTTGATGTAACAAGAACTTGTTTTGCATTTGAAGATGTTTTATGATGAGTACTCACTTTTTCTTTAGTCGTATGATGCGATAAACCTCTTGGAATATTCCTTGTTGGAATGATATATTGTATGGTGTGAGTCTTGTGGTTTGGCTTTTGTGGTTGTGTGCTGGGGTCAGAAAGGGTAAAATAGAAGTTGTTTAGTCATCTAAAGTTCCCCTCTTTCCTTCAAGTGGTTGGACGAGTTAGTTTGGGTTGCCACTTTGGCGACTTAATCCCCGTATGAGTAAGTGAATATTAGGTCTTGGTGTCACTTTTGATCCAACCTTCGTATGCATTCTTATAACTGAGATCGAGGTAAAGTGACTGTGAAGGGTGTGGACTATGATGTGGATTTTTTATTCGTAAACTTGTGTTATTTTATCAAGGACCAACACCTTATTTTACGATTGGATTGAGAAGCTCGAGACTCTTTTAGTTATTTATATTTTTGCGAGAATTTTCAGACATTGCAATGTGGCTACTTAGCCACTTTCCTTGATTGCCAATATTTCTTGGATTTTACTTTGACTGGTGACTCAGAGCTCGTTTATCTATTGGCTACTTAGCTAAATGTTATGTGACTCTTTCTTACATGTTGTTGAGCTAGTTCTACACTGTTTGTTTTGACATTCCATCGTATGGGGTACACCCTAGGTACCTTGAATGTATTCTTAGGTGCTTTAAGTTATGTCTTGGTTTTGGAAAGACGGAACCCTGAGTGTGCCTAGGATCTTGGAGTGACTCTTTCATTACTCAGTCTTCTAGAGTGAGAGATTTCGTGGTGTAGTGCGGTCTTGTTGGTAGTTTGATAGCTGTGGTGGTGATTCTCTTACAACCTGGTAAGAGCTTTCCTCCTCATCAGAGTAGATGTGTTTGGTTATGAGCTTATGGTTTGTGTGAGGTCAGATTGACTCTTGGTTGACTGTATATTTTGCTGATAAGTGTTTGTTTGGTAGTGATGTTCCATGATGGCATGCTAAGTTTTATCATGGTTTCCTTGTTTCTTTATAGAAAGTATTGACTTGTGGATTGTATGCATTTTGGTAGTTATGGTTAGTGTTAGTGCTTAAAATCATCTCGCCCCATTTTTCCATTAAAAATCTATCAATTTACGGTCTCTGTCACATTTTATCTTCCCGTATTATGCCTGAAAAGTATCCACCTTCCTTTTGTTGCCGTAATCAGTCCTTTCCTGGACCGAGGATCACATATAGATCCAAAATTGTTTCCTTGTTTCTCTGTTCATTTGAAAAGGTCTGTATTTGGGTGTAAAAACTCAAGCTGTCCTATTCTTTCCATTTTCCACAGTGGGATTTGTTGTCCTTGTCGTTTTGCCCTAAATACTTGAAGAAAAATGAATGGATGTAGCTCGGAGGAATGTATTTGAGCCTTATAACATTTCTAAAAAAATTTCCTTCGAGAAAATTTCATCTCCGGCTCAAATGGTCATTTTTCCTCATTTTACGGTTTCTTAGGGTGTTTCTCCCCAAAAGTTACATCCTTGCATCAATAGGAAATGTGGCCTCTTTTGGTTAGATGCGACTCGACAAGGTACTTAATATTTTTATAAATCACCTCAACTTAAAAAGAACCAGTCTACGTGGAAGAATGATGCTCATTCAAGATTTGCTTTTTGGTTAACTCTTGGAGTTACGCCAGGAGGACACGTGGAGGTTTCCGCTGCTTTTCCCGAACTTATAAATTTTTTTATGCGGTTGGTACAGCTTTGGTGAAACATGGACATGTGGTGAGATTGCACTCATTCAAGGTCTCAACTTTTGGGGACCATCTCAAGATGCGCCATTGTGACATGTGGCAGTTTGAAAAGTCAAAAGGTGGGAAGCGGACCATTGGGGCAACTTGGATTTTTTCCTCTTAAGGATTAAAATATCAAAATGGCCCGCAAGCCCGACAAAAGGGAGGTCAAGGTTGGCTTTGAAAATCAAAGGGGTAGGAAGCGGACCATCGGAGGTAACTTGGATTTTTTGCCTCTTATCATCAAAAGGATTAAAACATCAAAATGGCCCACAGGCCCGACAAAGGATAAGTCAAAATTTGATGGGAAGGTCAACGACGGAGGTGCGGACTTTCGAGGGAAATTTGGAAAATTTTCCTTTTGTGGAGAAGGGAGTTAAAAGTGTAAAAGGAAGCGTGGTTCCACTAGGACCCATATCGAAGCTAAAAGTGGAAGGGTGGAGCTGCGGGAAAACTTGGAAAAATTTCCCTTTTCCAAAAAAGAGGTGAAATAGAAAAATTTAGTGCGGTTCCTTTGGGACCCACCTTAGGACACGTGTCAGGCTCATTTCTCAAGGGCGGAGGTGTGGAGAAAAATGTGAAAAATTTACATTTTTCCAAAAAGTTGTAAAAGGAAAAAAGGAACCCGTAGGCCCATTTTAAATTGGATCTCCCACATGGACGGTCCAAATTCAAAGTAAAGATCAACGACAATCGTGTGCTTTGTATATGATTTTCCCCCATTTTTACTAAAAGGCCCCCTGGAGATGTGAGTCTTCATGATTTCTTGATATTTCCTACACGCCAAATAGAGGAGAGTTAATTTGATATCTAAATTTGGTGGGGAAGATCTGGAGACGTATTTTACCATTAAGATGAGATATGACCTTTGGGCTCGATCTGATCTTCCATTTTTCTTCCTGGGCACGCAAAGAACCAAATTTGATAGATTAGGGGTGGAATTAGGTGGCGAAACAAGGGAAGATTGTTCTACTAGGTGAAGAATTGAATGCGGGAGATGTTCGAAGAGATCTACCCCCGAGCACTGTGACTTTTTATAGATATGATTCTAGGAATCACGATCGGGATCATGACGAGCATTGGTACACTAAATGTTTGGGTTTTTTGGGGGAAATCTATTGTAAAAATGTTATAAATGGCATGATTTTTCCATGAAAATGGTTGGAAGGTTAGAGTGTTAGAGGACGAGATTAAATTCCTAAGAGAAAATTTGAGAGAGCCTTCTTGCAGAGAGACCAATATGAGATAACTAGTAATTTCTTTTGTGATTAGATTTTCTATTATGTCAAGTTGGTTGTGAGTGTATAGCCATTGACAAGCTATGAGATTATTTTGTGTAACTTTCCCCTGCTGATGAATCTAAGAAAGTTTTAAATCAATTTATGTTCATCTTGGAGTAATTAGTGTCTGCTTTATTTCAGATGTCTCAAGTAGTTTTATTCATTCTATTGCAATCTTATACTGAAATTTTTGTGAAATCACACAAGATCTCGTCCCTATGATAGTCTAATGGTATTTTCAATTTCATTTCAAGAAGAGCCTTCATCTTGGATGAGATAAACAAATTTAAAATCAATTCACTGTCATTTGTTGATAAAGATTGTCTGTAAGTCTTTGGGTGTACCTTAGGTGTGATTAATTAGAAATTGTAGTGTTTAATTGAGTCTTCTAATTCGAGCCTTCGTATTGGGGTCTTAAAGATTATGTGAAAACGTGTTGATCCGGGGCCTCCATCAAGCACACCTTCCTCGATTGAAGGAATGTCTTGACTATTCGAAGCTTTCTACATTGTGAAGTTGCTCATTATTGTGAAGTCCTCCCAAATATCTCGATATAATCAAATTTATCCTACTCCACCTCCCACCAAAATCTTTCAAAAAAATTAATCTTACCCATACTACCCCTGTTTGTCATGTGTGTATACAAATGCATAATTTTTACTACCAAAACATGCAGAAACAATTAGGTTTTCATTATCTTTAGTGGCTTAAACCTTGCCTAGAAAATATCTCCATTATCTAGAGTGACAACTTGTGAGAGTTAGGTTTTGTTGCATTGATCATATTTTCTTCAAGGTCTTATTAATAATTTCACAAGGATATCTCCATCTCCTCCACAAACAACATGCTACAAAAAGGGTCCTCTCACCCTGGTTGAAAGGCACAACCATAAAGTAGTGAGGATAGGTCAAATCCTCTTGAGGTGCTACCCATTTCTCCACATCTGAGTGACAAAGAGCAAGTTTCATTTCATCCTTAGCTACAAAATAACACACTACATGCTCTGCTTCTCTCTAAGCTTCTTCCCAAACTTGTGATTTTGCTCAACTTCTGAGGGAGAATCAATTTGGGTACCAACACCCGATTGGTGCCGTTGCAGGGACATAGTGGTTATAGTTCATATTTAGACCCTGGTAAACATTTCTTATATGCTCTAAGTGCTAATACATTTTTTTAAACATCATCTTGTGTTTAGGCTTGTAAAAAGTATTCAAAGTTACAAGTGTTGTGTGTAATTCTTTTAGTTTCCACACCTAGTGCACTAGCTTTCATTGATAAATGCAAAGTACGAAAAGTTTAATCATCCCATTTCCAATTTCTAGTATTGACAGATCATATTTTAGTGCATTTTCACAACTAAGGTGGAAATCCTTAGTGGCGACTCCCTGTTGATCTGATTCTTGATGAGTACTAGTGTCTTAACCTTTGTCAAGTGAGTTTTGTTACTAATCTTTGCAAATATGGAAGGAAGAAGATATTTATTTTCTAGAGATCCTGCTAGGACATTATTTCCAGAGCTAGGAAAAATAAATTCAGAAGGAAGAAAATCCTGGAGAGTTGTTGGAGATCAGCAGACAAGAAAAGGGATCTCCATTGATGAAAGTGATCGACCTATCATTGAAGACTGCCATTCAAGTGCTTCTGAATTAGGTAGCCTCTTTGTGGAATTGAATTCTCCAACTGGAGAGGGGCCTTCATTTGATTTTGAAAAGTTTTCTTCTCATTCTACCCCTGTCTTTTCAAAATTTGATAGGGTTTTCCAAGAAACAAGGCCTTTAGGGGATATCCATTTTGAAAGTTATACTCCTGTGTTTCAAAGACCCTCTACCCCTTATCAATTTTTTTCTCCTCCAGATCACCTCCTCAAAATAATATGGCCTAGCCCCCACCCAGGCCTCCATTTGTTGTAAACACCTTTGGTCTTATAAATTTTATAGGGATGGTGGTTATCCAAATGCAGTTCCCTAGGATGTAAGAAATAGATTACCAAAGTTTCAAATAAATAATGCTATAACTGGTGATCAACATTTAAAACTTTTTATTAATATGATGGAAGATTTTGAGATTGAATATGAAGATGTATATATCAAATTGTTTATCCATACTTTGGAAGAGAATGCAAGGGACTGGTATACAACTTTGCCAGATAATTCCATTGATTCTTGGACAGAGATGAATAATGCATTTAGATTACAATATGGTGATAGAACAGACCTTAGGTTTCTTTTGTCGAAATTTAAAAGCATCAAGAAGAATCTTAATGAGTCAAGACATGATTTCAATACAAGGTTTAATAAGACCTTGAGGAGATTTCTTGTTGACTTATGTGATGAATCATGTTTGATCAAGTATTATGATGCATTTGATAAAAATGATGCTTACTACTTGAGGGACAAAAACCCTATTAATTTGAGGTAGGCCTTCACCATGGCTCTGCAAATTGAAAACAACATCAAGGCAGTTGGAAAGCCTCAAAAAGGGAGGGTGTGAAAGCCTCCAAAAATCCTCAAGCAAGTAAGGTTGCTGATTTGGAAGAAGTTGTGAAAACTTTGGTAAGGGCTATCAAAGAAATATCATACAAATTAGCCCGAGAAGAAAAAGGAATTGGGTAGAGTTCACAAGGTCAAGCACAAGCAACAAGGCCAAGACAGATTTATAAATCATCATAGAAATGATTAGAGATATGATGATAGAGGCAAGGGACCTGTTGGATTTGGAAATAAACAGTCCCAAGCTAGGGAAAATAGAATGGTACCTAATCCTTTGGCTGCTAGAGTTGCTTTGTTGTGGAGGAGACATATGTCATTGATTGGTGTGATAGATGTTTCATGCCCCATGCTCCATGTGAGGAAGATCAGTAGGAAGAAGGAGTCTGATGATGATAATGATGATGATGTCTGCATGATGGGTTGCTCCACAAGCTCACAATAAGGGGAAACTTCAACTGAAATGATAAGTGCTAGAACTACTACTGATTTTTGGGATTGCATCCACCGGGTACCTATTTTTCCTACCTCATACTTTAGAAGTAGATACTGTATAAGATTTTGAATTTTCTAATAATGACTTTGAATATTTAAGGGCTTTAATGATAAATAAGTATGATGGAGGAATCCCATCTGAGGAGGATAGGTAGTTATTGATGAATGCTGTTGTGTCTCAAGAAAAGGAATACAACACAAGAAGTAGGGTTTCAAAGGGACATGGCCTCAAGCCAAGCCAAAAACTCCATTACTTTCAAATATTCCTAAAGAGGCTCCTAAGAAAGATGCATCTGCCAAAGGCCTTACTGTCCCACACAAAACTCATACCTCTCCTCATGCCCAAACTTTCAAAATTCATGTGTCATCTAATGAGTGTGTCAATCTTCCCTCCAATGTTGCTTTGCCAAAGTTTTTCCCTTATGATATTGCCCAAGTCTTGAGTCATATCAAGATTTCAGTTCCAATTGTTGAGTTGCTTAGGATTCTTGAGCACAAGAAAAGGGATTTTGAGTACTTGGGACTGAAAGAGGAGAAAACTACCCTAGGTAGAAATATAAACATTGTGGAGATACCCCCACTCATTGAAGAATCAGAAACACCATCAGCATTGGAAGAACTAGGTTAATCACATGAGGTTTATTTGGGGACATCCTTGGTGGAATCTCAGCTAAATGTGGATCCATTCTTCACCACTATGATCATTAAAGATAGATTGTTACACAACTGTATGTTTGACTTAGGAGCATCATGCAATGTTATGCCTCTAGAAGTCATGAATGAGTTGGATATCAAATTAACAACAACATATGGGAAGTGTACTACTATGGACTCCAGAGAAGTGCAAGTGGTGGGATGTGTAAAAGGTTTGGTGGTGCGACTTGCAGTTTACCTAGGTAAAACCTGAATCTTGATGTTGTTATTGTTGATTGCCCAGCCAAGTGGGGTATGTTGTTATCTAGAATATGGGCTACAAGTGTTGGTGGGAGTGTCCAAATGGATATGTCCTTTGCCACCATCCCAATTGAGGGAAACCTTGTTAGGTTATATGGGGAAAAGAAAATGTTGCACCTTATTGAAGATCCCAACAATGCATCCTATGAAGTATTATAAATGAGTGTTGATGCTGATAACTTTGTAGGATTTAATGATGGAAAAGAGCACAAAATTGAAGAATGCAAGTTCCTTGAAAGGGTAGGATCTCCTTAGAATTTATTGTTTGATGGTGCTTGCTCCAAGTTTGGAAATGGTGCTGGTGTTGTTTTGATCTCTCCAGGCCAGAAGAGTTTGTCTTTTCTTTCAAACTCAACTTTGAGTGCACTAACAACATTGTTGAGTATGAGGAACTCTTGTTAGGTCTAAGGATTGCTTGGAAATATGGCGTTAAAGACATCATTGTCAAAGGAGACTCAGAATTAATTGTAAAGCAAGTTAGAAAACTTTATGTCACAAAAAAACAGCGAATGAAACAATATAAGCGTGTAGTTTGGGACTTGATTGAGATGTTTGATTCATTTAACATTGTGCATCATGACAGGAAGTTCAATGTTATGGAAGAAAAGATTGTTGTGTTGGGATCTTGGTTTGATAATTATGCAATGTCCCCATATTGTGAATATGATGTTGAAGTATTGACAAGGCCATTTGTTCCTGACAACATTAAGCATTGGCAAGTTTTTGATGATGATGCTCAGATCAAAACATTTTTGCAGAACAAAGGGGAGTTTGTTGACTAGTGTATTGATTGGGAGCCAATGGTGTGTGCGGTAGAAGGTAAAGAGACTTTGTTTGGAAAGGATGTCATTCAACTAGAAAACTAATACCATCCCTAGAGGATTGGTTTCTCTTGAATCAACTTTGATAATGCTGATTGCATTATTAACAGATGCATGTGGCAGCCTCGAGGGATGTTGAGGAGCATGAACTTGACACAAAGGAGAAGCCAAGGAAGATTTGGTTGGGAACCAATCTCAGCAAGGAAGAAAAATAGTCTTATGTCCAATTGCTGAAAAAGTATCAAGATTGCATGGCTTGGACTTATTCTAAACTAAAGGCATATAGAGAGGATCTGTTTCAACATGAGATTCCCTTGGAATATAATGCAAAAAAGGCGTAGGCAGAAATAGAGGCTAATCAACCCGCTCCTATCTCTTAAAATGTGAGAAGAACTAAAGAAACTGAGGGATGGAGGGATTATTCAGCCCACAAGGTATTCTTCTTGGGTTGCAAATCTAGTACCAGTTAGAAAGAAGAATGGTGACATCAGGCTGTGTGTGGATTTTAGAAATCTGAACAGAGCATCAATGAAGGATAATTATCCTTTTCCAAACATGGAAAACATGCTGCAACTAGTGACTGGGTCTGAGATGCTTTCTACCCTGGATGGTTTCTCTGGGTATAACCAAGTTGTGGTGAAGGAATCAGAAATAATTAAGACAACCTTTACCACCCCATGGGGAACTTATGTATATGTCAGGATGCCCTTTGGACTGATGAATGCTAGAGAAACCTTTCAAAGAGCAATGGATGTTGCTTTTGCTAGTTACATCAATGATTTTATTGCTTTCTACTAGGATGATGTAACTATGTTTTACAGAAAAGAGAGGTGATCATTTGTAACACTTGGAGAAAATGTTGATAAGATGTAGAGAATATGGCATTTCACTCAATCCAAAGAAGTGCCATTTTGGGGTGTAGAAGGAAAAATTTCTTGGTCACATTGTGTCATGAGAGGGGGTGATGATTGATCCAGAAAGGGTAGAGGCCATCAGAAAGGTCCCAATTCCAAGAACCAAGAAAGGAATTCAGTCCTTCTTTGGGTAGATAAACTTCATCAGAAGATTCATATCAAACTTTGTTGAGTTGACCATTCCAATTACTTCCATGCTAAAGAAGGACCAGGTTATTAAATGGGAGGGGGATGTCATTCAAGCTTTCAGTGGGATCAAAGAGGCACTAAATTATGCCCCTATTTTGGCAGCCCCATATTATAAGAGGCCTTTCCAACTGTTTTCTTTTGCCTCATAAAACACTATTGCATCTATCCTGTTGCAGAAGGATGATGAAGGGGATGAGAGGCCAATTACCTTTTTTAGTAAGGTATTGCAGGGGGTTGAGCTAAAGTACACTATTATGGAGAAACAAAAATTTTCCTTGGTAAAAGAAACAAAGGTTTTCAAGCCTTACATTTTGAGCTCTAAAATTGTTGCTTATGTTTCCCACACTATGGTGAAAGACATCTTATCAGAGATGGAAGTCTCAAGAAAAATATGCAGATGGGTGAACAAGTTGCAAGAATATGACATGGATATCCAAACCATGAAGTTGGTGAGAGGTTTGGGCTTGGCTAAGCTTATTGCTGAGAGAAACTTGCAAACTATTGAGGTAAATGAGGTAGAAGAAGGAAGGGTAGATGTTTTTGAAAAATTGATAAGTTTTGAGTGGTACAAAGATGTAATTTTTTTATCTTAGACATTTATATTGCCCTAAGTATTTGAGTAAGAACCAGAAAAGGGCCCTTAAGTTGGCTTCCCAGAAATATATCATTACTGATTATGGGTTAGCTTGGAAGAACCCTAAGGGATTTCTCTTAAGGTGCATTACTGAAGATGAAGCCCCCAAGATAATTGCTGATCTTCATGGAGGAGTTTGTGGGGGAATTTTGCTTTGGAAGAGTCACAACACACAAGATCTTGAGGGCTGGTTATTGGTGGCCAACTATCTTCAAGGATACAACTCTTTTGGTTAGAATATGTGAGAGTTTCCAGTCGCTTCTCTAGAATACTGAAAGCTTCAGGCTCCCTTCCTTTATAGCTTGTATCAATTGAAGCCCCATTCAAGCAATGGGAATGGATTTTATTGGTGAGATTTCAGACCCTTCAAGTGCTGGCCATAAGTGGATTCTTGTAGCCACTAATTACTTCACCAAGTGGGTGGAGGCAATCCCCACCAAGAGAGCAACACACCAAATTGTCATGGACTTCATGTTGAACCATATCATCTGCAGGTTTGGGGTGCCAGTCAAAATTATTGCCGATAATTCCACGAGCTTCATAGCTAAACCCTTAGTGGAAATGTACAAAGAGCATGGGATCAATTTGACATATGTTTCTAATTACAATCCCCAAGGAAATGGACAAGTGAGTCCAGTAATAAAAATTTGTCAAGATTATCAAGAACCTTGGAGCTGAACAAGAGATGGGGTGAGTAGTTGAAGTTTGCTATCTAGGGCTGACCAAATTACTGTTAAAAGAGCCACTTTGGAAAGAGTCCATTTGAGTTGGTGTATGGAACGCAGCCCCGGTACCCCTACATATGCAATTATCCTCATATCGAGTTCATTCAACAACCGGAAGATCAAGAAGTAAGTCTATATGATGCCCGCATTAACCGATGGTTGAACTTGATGAAGAAAGGAGGGCATCCCATCAAAGGCATGTAAAGTTAAGAGAAAATCAAGAAGTTGTTCAAAAGAAGGTCACCCCAAGATATTTTAATGTTGGATACCTTTGTGCTTTTTGGGATATCGGCATGAAGATAAGGGAAATAATGGAAAATTTGACGCATTATGGATGGGCCCTTACTCCATTGATATTAGGATTGGTGAACATACCTTCTTCTTGAAGGACTTGGATGGGGAATTGCTCGAACTGCTTGTTAATGGTAGGCATCTGAAAATTTCTTGGATTGATTCCCAAATCAAGGTGAGCATCATTTTTACAGTGTATAGTTTGTTGGTTTGTTTTCTATCTTTCATTTTTTGTTCGTTCTGGCCCCTGGTGGCCTGGTTTTGCTGGTTTCTTGGTTCATTTTTGGGGGATGGTTATGGTTTTGTGCTTTGCAAGCTGACTCCTTTTCCCAATGGATATTTTGGCACTTGGTCTACCTTTGTTCTTGTGGCACTCACAGGGAGTGCCCATCCCCGAGTCGAGCCAATGTTGGTGCTCAAAATTGTCTCGCCCCATTTTTCCATTAAAAATCTATCAATTTATGGTCTCAGTCACATTATATCTTCCCATATTGTGCGTGAAAAGTCTTGAACTTCCTTTTTTGCCATAATCATTCCTTTCTAGACCGAGGATCATGTATAGATCCAAAATTGTTTCCTCGTTTCTCTGTTCATCTGAAAAGGTCTGTATTTAGGTGTAAAAACTTGGGCTATCTCGTTCTTTCCATTTTCCACAGTCGGGATTTGTTGTCCTTGTCATTTTTCCCTAAATACTTGAAGAAAAATGAATGGATGTAGCTTGGAGGAATGTATTTGAGCCTTGTAACATTTCTAAATTCTCCATCCTTGGAGAAAATTTCATCTTTGGGCTCAAATGGTCATTTTCCCACATTTTACGGTTTGACAGGTGTTTCTCCTAGTCAAATTTACATCCTTGCATCAACAGTGGATGCGACGCGACTCGTGAAGGCACTTCAAAATTTTATGAATCTCCTCAACTTAAAAAGAACCTGTCTACGTGGAAGAACGTCGCTCATTTGAAGATTTACTTTTTGGTTGGCCTTAGAGTTGCACTGGGAGGACATGTGGAGGTTTCCACTACTTTTCCCGACTTAGACAAATTTTTATGCAATCGCTACAGATTTGGTGGAACAGGGACACATGGTGAGCTGCCGCAATCATTTAGGGTCTTCACTTTTGGGCTCTATTTTATGATTTTCCATGGGGACAAGTAGAAGCTTCCACTGGGTCTTCCCATACTTAGTCTTTTTCAAAAGGATTTGAGAGGCCTAGGACACGTGGAGGGACCGCACATGTTTGAGGACCGACCCTTGAATTTTATTTTAAAGAAGCGCCAGGAGGACACTTAGAGGCCTCTGCTCACTTTGCATTTTTCTTGGACTTTTCAACGACCAAAGGATATTGCCTTGGACCTTGACACATGACACCTTCCACTGAGCTTTAAGCCTTCAAACAAATTTTCTTTGGGCCAGGACATGTGGTGAGCCCATGCTCATTCAAGGTCTCAACTTCTAGATATCAAGATGCGCCATTGTGACGCGTGGAAGTTTGAAAAGTCAAAAGGTGGGGAAGTGAACCATCGGGGGCAACTTGGATTTTTTTCCTCTTAAGGATTAAAATATCAAAATGGTCCACAAGCCCGTAAAAAGGGATGTCAAGGTTGGCTTTGAAAATTCAAAGAGGCGGGAAGTGGACCATCGGAGGCAACTTGGATTTTTTACCTCTTGTCATCAAAAGGATTAAAACATCAAAATGGCCTACAGGCCGACAAAGGATAAGTCAAAATTTGATGGGAAGGTCAATGACGGAGGTGCGGACTTTCGGGGGAAATTTGAAAATTTTCCTTTTGTGGAGAAGGGAATTCAAAAGTGTAAAAGGAAGCGTGGTTCAACTGGGACCCACATCAGAAGCTAAAAGAGGAAGGGTGGAGTTGTGGGGAAAACTTGGAAAAATTTTCCTTTTCCAAAAAAAGAGGTGAAATAGCAGAATTTAGCTGCAGCCTTTGGGAACCACCTTAGGACACGTGTCGAGATTATTTCTCAAGGGCGGAGGTGCAGAACAAAATGTGAAAAATTTACATTTTTCCAAAAAGTTATAAAAGGAAAAAAGGAATCTGCAGCCCGTTTTAAATTGGATGTCCCATGTGGGCGGTCAAATTCAAAGTAAAGATCAACGACATTGTGCGTACGTATCTAATTCCCCCATTTTTACTAAAAGGCCCCTGCAGATGCGAGTCTTTGTGATTTCTTGATATTTCCTACACGCCAAATGGAGAGGAGATTTAATTTGATATCTAAATTTTGTGGGGAAGATCTGGGGACATATTTTACCATTAAGACGAGATTTGACCTTTGGGCTCGATCTGATCTTCCATTTTCCTTCCCGGGCATGCAAAGAACCAGTTTGATGATTAGGGGCGGAAGTAGGTGGCGAACAAGGGAAGATTGTTCTACTAGGTGAAGAATTGAATGCAGGAGATGTTCGAAGAGATCTACCCCCTTAGCACTTGGCAACTTTTTATAGATATGATTATGGGAATCACGATCGGGATCATGGTGATCACCGGTACACTAAATGTTTGGGTTTTGGGGAAAATCTATTGTAAAAAATGTTATAAATGGCATGATTTTTCCGTGAAAATGGTTGGAGTGTTAGAGGATGGGATTAAATTCCTAAGAGAAAATTTGAGAGAGTCGTCTTCCAGAGAGACCAATCCAAGATAACTTGTAATTTCTTCTATGATTATATTTTCTATCATGTCAATTTGGTTGCGAGTGTACAACCATTGAAAATCTCTGAGATTGTTCTATGTAACTTTCCCCTGCTGATGAATCTAAGCAAGTTTGAAATCAATTTGCGTTCATCTTGGAGCAATTAGTGTCTACTTTATTTCGAATGTCTACAAGTAGTTTTATTCGTTCTGTTGCAATCTTATACTTTGAAATTTTGTGAAATCACACAGGATCTCATCCTATGATAGTTTAATGGTATTTTCAATTTCATTTCAAGAAGAGCCTTCATCTTGGATGAGATAAACAAATTTAAAATTAATTCACTTGTCATTTGTTGATAAAGATTATGCAGTAAGTCTTCGGGTGTACCTTAGGCATGATTAATTAGAAATTGTAGTGTTTATTGAGTCTTCTAATTTGATCCTTCATATTGGGGTCTTAAAGATGATGTGAAAATGTGTTGATCTGGGGGATCCATTGAAGCACACCTTCTGGTTGAAGGATCGTCTTGACTATTACAGAAGCTTTACATGTTGTGAAGTTGCTCATTATTGTGAAGTCCTCCCAAAGATCTGATATAATCAACTTTATCCTGCTCCACCTCCACCAAAATCTTTAAAAAAAATTAATCTTACCCATACTACCCCTGTTTGTCATGTGTGTATACAAATGCATAATTTTTACTACCAAAACATGTAGAAACAATTAGGTTTTCATTATCTTTAGTGGCCTAAACCTTGCCTAGAAAATATCTCCCTTATCTAGAGTGACAACTTGTGAGAGTTGGGTTTTGTTGCATTGATCATATTTTCTTCAAGGTCTTCTTAATAATTTCACAAGGAAGGATATCTCCATCTCCTCCACAAACAACGGAGCTAAAAAGGGTCTTCTCACCCCGGTTGAAAACACAACCATAAAGTAGTGAGTATAGGTCAAATCCTCTTGAGGGTGCTACCCATTTCTCCACGTCTGAGTGATAAAGAGCAAGCTGCATTTCATCCCCATCTACAAAATGACACACTACATGTTCTACTTGTCTCTAAGCTTCCTGCCAAACCCGTGATGCTTTGCTCATCTTCGAGGTAGAATCAATTTGGGTACTAACAGTTAGATTTAAGCCCATTCAAGCAAAGTGTGTTTAATTAAGTGTGCTTGTCTTGATCTCATTGACCTATGAATAAGGTTACCCTTGTCTTAACCCTTTAGATTGTTATGAGTAAAATCTTTATGACCTATTAATATTTGGATTATGTGGAGACACTTACATATGTTGTTGGGCCTTTTGAACCTTACTCTTAGAGATGTTAGTTTGGTAGATCTTAATTTATTTTAAAAAATCTCGGTGGTGCTTATATTGTGCTTCTTCTTTTAAAACTATAACTCTTGGTCATAGAGTCCATGTTTGGATAGATTAATTGATTGTTCTCTTGTATTTGATGTTTTCTAATGGAATGTGGTGTCCTTGGAGTAAAATTTGCATAGTCATCTTGTTGCTTGGCTGGTAGTATCTTGTGGAAATATGGGTGTTGATTTGAAAACTTTCCTTGTCTTATTATGCAAGTAAAATGTTTGAACCTAAACAACAAACATTGTTAAACCTCGTAAATTCGTAAAAGTAAATATGCCTCTTTAATGAGTCTTCCTTGTAACTTCATTTGAAATTTGTAGAGACCCACTAGAAATGTTTAATGATGCTTGTAATTATTTGGTAAACCCTTGAAATATTGGTGTGGTACATGTTGAATGATAGATTCCTAGTTCTTACGAAATTAATGATGTGTTTGCTATGTTGAATGTCTCTTGTTCCTATAGAATTAAAAATGTGATGTGTTGATTCATCTCTCTCTCCCATAAAAGTAATAATGTGATTTGGTTGCCTCTTCCTTCTCATTAAAATATATTTGGTAAAATGATTAATTGATCATAACGAGACCCTAATTGAGGAACTTGGATTTTGAGACAAAAGTAAATAAATAAAATAGAACATTAGGAAAAAGGAGATGTTTTCTTGATATAATCTTGGTAGATTAATAAAAGAAATCAAACTATGTGGAAAGAAAATAGAAAGGAAATTTTTCTCATTTTACCTTCCTTAGAAGTAAAATAAATGTTGTTTCGCCTATTTAGAATGGCGAGATATCATGCCACCTTAGTGGTGCTCCTTATAACACAACTTGTGATATCATAATAAAAGGAAGTTTTAATTAAGAAAACTTGTAAGGATTGTGTTTAACAAGCAAACTATAACTTTGGACTTAATAAGTCAATTTATAAAACAACTAAGATTTATGTATTAAGTGCAATGTATAGTTGAACCTTTAGTTCTGCCACCTACTCGGAATTGTGAAACACCTTGTTGATAGTGATGTGTTCAAATTTCGTAGTACTCCCTTGTTTATAGATGTATGTGCCTTTCCCTTGTAGGAGTTTTGGTTCGTCGTAACCTTGTTGCCTCGTATCTCGATGAGTGTGAGTTGTGGCCTTTAGGATTGGGTCTTATCTCTTGTTTTTAAGAAAACAACCTCCTTGTGTGCTGATTTAGTCCTTGGTGACATAGGTCATTGTAATTTTAAGGAAACATATGTTAAGGATATGAGATAACTTTGAGAAATCCTCTTTCTTATTTTTCTTAAGTCACCTTGTGGTTGTTTCCCTTTTCCATTGGGAAGGGAAGTGCAAGTTGTTTTGTAAGGTTTTTATTCACTTTTGGTATGATGCTCTTTTGGGCTGTAGTTGGACCCCCTCTCATTACTTGTTTCTTCTCTCTAGCTCCCTTGAGTGCTCTTTGGTGTTATGACTTATGCATGTGCTCTCTTATGGCTATTTCAAACTTGAGCAGGGTTTAAGATAAATAAATCCCTTTGTGTTGTGTAGAGTGAGTGGTGCCTATTGTATTGATATGTTAGTCCTAGTGTAAATTTCCTTCTAAATGTTTGACATTTCTAAATCAGGTTAGTGTTGTGTGTTCATTCTTGAATGTAAAATCAAGTTATATAAAACCGTAAAGGTCATGTTTTCCTTAGTATTTCCAAAAAAAAATTAATTGTACCCTCTTGGGTTATAGAAGTGCTTCCCATGAATAGTTTTCTTGATGGTAAATGTGTTGGCTAACTTAAGTGTCCTTCCTTGTTGTTAAACCTCTTCTTGTGTGATCTCAAAATTGTGAGACCTTTGAGTAGACATGTTTTCTCATATAAATTGATAGTTGTGTTGTTATGTGCTAGCCTTGTCTAAATAAAAAACTTTGAAAGCGTAACTTAACCTCAATGTAAGCCTTAACTTGTGTTGTTGTAGTATGTGGGATCCATGGGAGACTATATGGTCATTTCGAGTTCATGAAATTCTCCCGGTTATTTCTTTTCTTGGTGGTTATTTTTGAGACTCCTTGACCATTTCATGTTTTGATGTTATATGTTGGAACTTGGTTGACCACGTAGAGTTTACTCTATAGAATTATATGTTTGCAACCTTACTTAAAGAAAGTTTAGAACTCACCCTTTTCAATCTCCCTTCTTCTTGTTAAATTGCATTGGACCAAACTTGAGTTCTGTAGACCCACACTTGTTGAAGAAAAGGAATTCCACAAAGGGTGTGATCCTATTTTTTATTTTGCTTTGTTCCCTAACTCTTTCTCCGTGACTTCCAAGGGAGGAAGTAAAATCTAAGAGGAGGGGGATGTAATGCCCACTTCTCTTCAACACTAAATGAACCATGATTATCTTTCCAAATTGTTATAATCGTAAACCTTGCTGCTTTATTCTAATTAGCATACTAATAAGATGTGCAAGGAATCATGAATCCATTGTGTTTGATTATTATTATTTTAACTATATGTTGTATTATGGACCCTGATGGACATTTAAGGATAAAACAATTAGCTAGAATGTTTGCATTGTCGTAATTTGATTGTGATAGCATTACTCTTCAATATTGTTTTGTTGTAATTGGTTTATCTCTGTGACTAGACACATAGACACTATTGTGCTTTATTACCGATAGATGTTAATAGACAAACAACATTGACACATTGTGATATGAGAATTGAAGGATAGAAATTATTGTAACCAAACTAATTAACTTTTGATAGACATTCAATATGAAAGAAAATGATGTGTTGTCAAGATAAATATATGTTGATATTTCAATCATTTTCGTATGGATTTTTATTATGATGTTCAAAGTTATTTTGTGATTCATTTAATATATTGGAGGATTGGCAAAATTGTGAACGGAGTGAAAGTTTTGCTTTAATTTGATGATCCAGTTGGTCTTTGATCTTAGTTGCAAACTGATGTATGAGTAAAATTGAAATGTTGAAAATGGGTATAATTGTTAAATTACTTAGTATTAGCAATAGTAGTTATGATTTTTGATGTTTGAAATTGATAGTTAGATGTAAGTGTTTTATTACTTTGACATCCTTAATATGACCATGAGGCCGAGAGGGTATTATGTGTTTTTCGGAAAACATATCACGACAAACTACGGGGGGATTTGAGACCAACCACATTGGAATTCTAGGTGAATTCAACAAGGGTCACCATGGCAACATGTAATTGTGTGTGTGTTTGAATTATTGTTAGGGGAAATTGTGACCAAGGGGTTATGTGTTATCTTTTATTATTTTCCTTTAATTGATGTTAGTATGTGATTTTAGTGATGTAATTCTTTGTATTATTATTTGGAATTTGGGGTATGTATTTTAACCTTTATTATTAATGGGTTGTAGTGTCTTAATTAAAGCTAAATTAATCTTGTCCTAAACTAATTATAGATGTGACCAAAGGAATTCATTTATTAGACTATTTTTCTCTTGGATTTTGTGTTGAAAGTTGAGTGCTTGGGGATCTTGAGTGTTGTACACTCTACCCCTTCATGGAAATTCGAATTTGGCCTTAGAGGCCAATTTTGGAAGCTTGTGGGACAATTCAAACTTGTCCCACACCTCTTAAATGGATATGCCAACCCTACCTATGGGTTGGGGGGTCAAAATTAGACCCCTTTAGGTGTTTTGGGAAGACAAAAAGGTAAAATATTGATTGCACTTCCTTTCATGTAATTAATTTTGTCCTTAGGAGGTGTGGGCTTGGATTGTGTGTGCAAGTAATATGTCATTTCTTCACCCACTTATTAATTGTGCTTTGGAGTTTGAAGTTTGACTTGTGAGGTGGAGTTGAGGATGAGTGATGTGGCATCCTACATGGAGCCACATCACCCTCCTCTCTCCCTTTTCTATTTAATAAGGTTATTTTGCTTGATTGGGGGTTACTTCATTCTTTTGTGCTCTTGCATTTTTTTGGAGTTAGAGGATTTTGGGAGTGCTTTGGTTCTTTGTGAGAGCTTGTTGGTGATTGTGGATTTGTTGGAGCTTCTTGGTGTTTTTTGGGCTTGAAGAAGCTTGGTGTATGGCTCTTGGATCAAGCTCTACCATGGAAAGGTAGGAGCTAAACTCTTGTTAAATGCTTTCTTTTATTTGTATGCATATGTGCTTGTTTTGAGTGTTTTGAATGTTTGTTGGGTGCTTGGGTAGATTGCCTAAGTGTGGTGTAGGAGGGGACTATGGGGAGATTTCATGTAGGGAGGCATAAGAGTTTATTTCATGTTTGGAGGAGTTTGGGTTGAGTGCCCCACCTTAGACAAGAAATTACTTGCATTTCTTACTTGGTTATTTTGTTGAGGGAGCCATAAGAGATTGTAGGGAGGCATAAGAGAATGGGGAGGCATAAGAGGTTCTTGAGGGAGGCATAAGAGTGTGTAGGGGTTTTGAGATGTTTATTGGAGGTTTTTAAGGTGGGAACTCATTTCCCATTGGGAGGCATAAGTGACCTCCCATAGGTTCTTGCTCCTTTGGATCTTTGCATTTGACGCCTTGTGTATTTTGTTTGTTCTTCTTGTGATTGAAGCATTGAGTTTTTGTGTTTTGGTATGGTTGTGAAATCTTGGATTGTGATGTGGAAGCTTGTTTTTGCCATGAGTTGAATCCATTTTCCATTGCAATGTGGTTGGGGCTCGGGGGCCAATGAGGAGGATGGCTTCTCCTCCTCATTGGAATTCTTGGTTGGGTGGAGAGTGTTGCCTCTCCCCCTTTTTGTGGTGATCAAATGAAGCTTGGTGGAGATCTTGTTGGTGATGTGAAAGTTGGAGCTTTGTTGGTGCCTTCAAGAAATCCTTCCTTGTGATAGAGTCTTCTTGTTATTCCCACTCAAGGTGGAAGATTTGTAATATTGTATTTTGTTTAAAGGAGATGTAGCTTTGTAAGTTGTAATATTCTTTGGAAAAAATTCATTGAAAAGTTGTAAAACTCCCTTCTCATTAAATTATTGTATGGAAAGAAAAGAATCAAAATGGGAAGTATTGTGTTTAAGTTTAGTGGAAAATTGTTTGTGTAAAAAGAAGTTCTTTTTAAAAAAATAAATGAGACATGCTCAATGAAAAGGAAATTTTACTTGTATTGTGAAATTATATCATTGTAAATAAGAAAGAAGAAATACAGAAGTTGTAATATGTAAAAAAACATGCATGCTTAGTAAACTTGAATTTAGAATAAAGTGTTATAGCTAATTTGAACATATAAGTTGTAGTGGAAATGGAAAAAGACTACAAATTTGAAGTATATTATTATGTTGGAATATTACATTGTTTTAGTAAGAAAATAAATAACAATACTAAAGTAGATTTAGATCTTTTTACTATAGGAATTGAAAGAAAATTAGTTGAACAAAATGATTCATTGTTGTTGCTTCTATTAAACAAGAAATGCTTTCAAAATAAGTAATTTTAACTAAAGAATGAATAAATGAAATTAAATATTACAATTGGAAAATTTAGGCATATAAAATCAAGTTCAGAAGGTATTTTAAAATATTTTAGCAACTTTTTTTTGAAGAATCTTGGTTTGATGGTTATGTTCCTAAGGAACAGGACCACCACCCTATGCAGAGTGGTGGTCTCGTAACCGCCGCTCAGGCAAGGCGGTGGTCTCATAACCACCGCTCCGTAAGGCGGCGTTCATGGTTTGTCACCTACCCAGTAGGGTGGTGGTCCCAGGACCGCCGGCCTACTCTACATGGCAGTCTGTGTCACTTACGATGGAAATTTCCAGTTCCGTGTCTATGTAATTTCTAACTTGTAATAACTAAAATTTTAAGCATGTAAATTTACTAAGGACACTTCCAACAAGAAAACAATGGAAAATCTCATGGGTTTAAGCAATAAAATCTTCAAATGGTAATTTTAAAACACTCTTTTTCATTTATGTTAATGGGGGCGGGTTTGACCCAAATGGAGAACCCCAAATACAAATGGCATGAAATAAAACCAATTTGAAAAGGAAAACCTCCTTCTATCCTTGAATGAAATAGATTACAACAAAAACTACCTTAAGCTTCCTCTTGAAGAAAATACTCCATAGTCCTTCTTCTCTTGCTCTTATGGCTTCCTTCTCTCTAACTTGTAATTTTAACAAAAGAAAATAGATCGAATGAGAAGAATAGAAAAAAGGAAAGGTTTTAATAAGAATTCATAAGGATTTCTAGGTTTAGTTGGAACCCTAGGATCTAACGGCCAAGATATGTTTAATCTAAGGGTTGAGGATCAACTCTACTTTTGTTTGGTAGGAATATATTTTATAGATGTTTAAATAAATTTTAAGGGTATGTGTAGATGAATGAATGGGGCCATTTAATTACCTTAGTGTGTAAGTCTTTTTCCTAGCTCCTAGTATGTTTTAGTAAATTAATGAAATGTGGGATATTAAAGCTAATAGGATAATGAAATAAAATGACTAAGTATAAGATTGACCATGTTGGGATTAATCATTGATTAAAGAGAAGAAAGAATTTAACCAAGCAAAGTAAATTATGGTACCTTCTAGTTTGAATGTTAATTAATTAAATTAGAGATAAATTAAAAATATTTAATCTTTGAACTAGACTTGGTTCCCCTATCATAGGGTTGAGAATATTGGTGTAAGAGAATTTAATGTACCCTAGGGGTTGACACCCTTGTAATCTTATAACTTAATAAAAAAATTGCATGCAACTTTGGGAATAAGTATTTAAGGTTTCAGAGTGTTCCTAGAACGTCATTTTTCTAAGGCGTTACATTCCTAAGCAATACAAATTTTGTGGTTTTACATTCATCATTGTATTATGCCATTTGTGCCGAGATAGAGAGTTTCATTTTTGAAGTTATCTGATTTTAATATGTTGTGGATTTCTCATTCTTCTCTTTTCTCCTTTTCTCTTTTTTTCCCTTTTCCAAAATTTTTGCACTTTTTTTCTTTTTGGTTAAAAGCACCAAAAATACAAAAATCCCATCGTATGAGGGAACTATCCCTCTCAAATGCAGAGGAACATCACCTTGTCGATATGTGATATTCCCTAACTGTTACTAGTTTTTATGTGCTTTCATTAGGCATATTCAATGACATAAAATCCAACCAACAATTTTTGGTGACTTTGTTGAGGACTAAACTTCTATCACGTTCATTCCCCACATCAAGAACCTTCCCAGGAATGAAGGCAAGATGAAAACACTTATTGGCTTGTGTCATAAGTGAAAATGATAGTGATGGGGAAGAATACGAAGATCTTCATGTTCAAAATGTTCAAGCTCTAGACAACCTAGAACATGCCCAATTTTTGAGGACTTTCTATGGAGGTATGAATTCACAAACATCACTAAGGTTATCTCCAATTATGACTAAAATTATGCAACCAATTGAACACAAAGAAGTAAGGAAGGCATTTCTAGAAAAGTTATAATATTCCACATGCAAATAAGAAAGCCACTAGTGCACCTATATTATCTTCAAAAATGAGAAGAATAGTGCAGGAAAGGATAGACAGTGGAGGGAATTGCTACATATGATGATCAGAAAATTAAGTATTTATGGCTTAAGTTTCAAAAGAGTGTTGCAAGAGGAAAGAAAATTAAAATTGCACCTTTAGATGATCACAAGTCCATGCAATTAATGAAATAAGTCAATGAAAATATAGGAAGTTGCATGCATATCGGAAGGTAAACCAACTTGAAGAAGAACCAATGGATGATTTCAGACACTTAATAATGAGGAAGAAAACATTCAAACTCCAAAATTATTTCATGAGGATTCTTCACAATATAAGGTATTTATTCCTCAAAGATACTTTAATCTCACTACTGAATGCCCTCTTCTTGCCCAGTGGTGATTATCAAGTTAACATTGCTTTGGATGATAAAGAAAACAATCAAATCGAGGCTTCATTTCAACATGAAACATAGTTCTTAGAAGATATAACATGCATAGAAAGTGAAAGCCCTTGTTTTGAAAGAAGTGACCCTATTTTGGTTGAGTTTGATGCTCACCATGGAGACATAGAAAAGGTTAATCTCTCTCCTTTGTTGGAAGAGCTTCAAGAAAATGAGATCAAGGTAAATGTTGATGATTCTCTTGTTGTTTTGGATTCTTTAGATGATAAAAAATGTTTGAATTTAAAGAGGAAGAAACAAATGAGCTTAGTGATCCTCCTCCCATATTTTTTGATGAGATAAAAACACTAGAGCCTTCTCATAGTCTCTCAAAACAAGTAGAAAATGGAAATCAATGTCTAGAACCTTCTCTTTACAATAATGATTGCATCAATCATGTTTCAGCCCATCCTTTGGAATACAAACAAGAGGAAGATGATACAATTTTCAATTGTTTCTTAGCTTCTCTTACAGATATTGAATTCCTTGTTTATCCCGAAGATAAATCAACATTGCAATTTATGCCTAAGGATCACGATCTCTTGAAAGTGGTAAGTACAAATGCTGATTTTCAAAAATAATAGGTTTGTTTTTTTTTTGGACAAGATAAGAATTGCAAAAATGGAAGAAGAAGAAGATGATAAATTTTTCAATGGTCATATCCCAACTCCTCTTGAAATAGATCGTAAGGAAGATAATGTAAAAATTCATGATTCTCATGGATGTGTCATGATGATTGCCTCAATTCTCACAAAAATGTTATCAACACTTCATTAGGGCAGGAAGTTGGTGCTACAATGACCAATATTCCTCATGAATCAATATTTAAAATTTTAGTAGTTGGAAAATATCGAAAGGGGTCAATCAAGGGTCATACAAGTCATTGTATGGTTTCATTCCTCCACTTTTCATTGCTAATAAGTAGAAGTTTTAAATAGATATCAAGGTCCACTTGAACTGGGAAATTTCATAATGGAGTATCAATTTGTGGATGAAATACTTGCTTCTATCCTTCTCTTCAAGTCATGCCATGCTCCTATAAAGGTTTGGTTTAAGAAATTGATCATCTTCAGGTTATGGAAGTTTCATACCTTCAGTGCACTGTTTCACCAAGGTACTTACTTTTCTCATCTTGTTTTTGGGTTTGTGTAAACCTTGTGCATCCTCTCCTTCGTATGTAAATAATTTTTCCTCCTTTGTACATACTTTCCCATTTTTGGCTTGTTTTCCTTCCTTTTTCTCTGTGTGGGTTTGTGTCTATGTTCGTGAAGTGCAACAGAGTGAGAGTGTCTCCTTGTATTTGTGTTTCCCAATGGATAATGCACTTTGGTCTATTTCAAACCTCGAGATTTTGGAGTCCAAACTATATCTAGGAAGATGATGGAGCTCTGTGAAATTTTGTAACCTTACGGATGACTATAATATACTTTGTTATGATATAATGTCTTTTATATGCACAAAACCCTATGTAATCAAATGAAATCACCCAAAACACCAACCATGAGAGAAACCCTAAAAGGTTAGTTCTTAGGTTGAATTACAATTTTACACCAATTTCATTGGATATACTACAAAGAGACCTCAAATGTCAACATAATTATCCACCTATAGATGTGAAACACACACACACACACACACACACACACACACACACACACACACACACACACACACACACACACACACACACACACACACACACACACACACACACAACTATAGTAGATAATCTAATCACTTTATAATGCTTTGTATTGGTTTTCTTGTTTATTTTTTTCTTGGATTTTGATGGTATATGGCTTGAGAAGATTGATTATTGAACCTAGTTTGAAGTGCTTCAGACTTATATATGGTCTCCTCCTATTGTAATCCAATGCTATAGGAAATTTAGAAGTTTTCTTTCCTCTTGGATGATATTTAATTAAGGATCTCTTGAAAGTTAAAGGTGAGTATATGATTGTATTTGTCTCGCTTATATAGGGTTTTGTAGGTTTAATTTTACATTAAGACCGACTAGTGAGGAAAATACAAATCCATAAAAGATATAAAATTTTAAAATGACCATTAGAAGGCATTTGATAAAGCTCTAGTTTGAGACCAAACCATTTAATGATTTGGCTTTGAGAGAGATGTGGTAATGTAAAGTTTGATGCATGATGATTATGATTGATAGACTAATTTAGGATGATGTGATTTTTTTGATGAATGATTGAGTAGTGAAATGAGGAGATAAATTATTGTGATAGGGATAAATATATAACAATTAGGATTGGAATGGGTGCACAAGTCATGATTTAGGGATCAATATGATATTGACATTATCAAGTGATAAATTACCAAATTCAAATGTCTTCACTTAAGCTCAATGTGTGCTATGAAAAAGCAAGGATGAATTGTAAATATGGAGAGGTTAGAAAATAATATTCTATATTGAGGTGTAACATGCCTCAAAGTATGTATGCTAATGTTAGATACTAAAGATAATGTGTATGCATGTGTCATTGTAGGGTAGCTAATGTGAATCTTTAGATCACGATATGATGAAGAATCACACAGGAGATCCTCTCATCTTTGTAAAGGAATGGGGTATAAAATTTTTTAATGTGAGAAGCTCTCCCTTTAAGGGTCTACATAGGGCTGTAAAACATACTTATCCTCATCTCTTAGACTACATGCTTAGAATGTGGAAGTAGATTAACTAGGTTCACACTATATATATTAACAATGTGTGAATTTAAATGGATGCAAGTATCCAACATCCTAAATGTACCTCCATACCATGATTCCACATGAAAAAACATATGATTCCATAATACCTACTATCTTACCATCCGGGTACCACTTTCACATGCAATTAGTTACAAAAAAATTCATATAGACTAGTTGTATGAATTCACAATAATGGGTTTTTGGGTTTGAGTCACAATGTTGTTTTATAATGTGAAAACACATTACATTTTTAAGAATTAATCTTCTAAGTTTATATGCATATGTGAGGGCCAAGTTGGTAGGAATATGGTCATGGATGATCAATGATACACGTAAAATGTGTTTAGTGCAATTGGTATATATATATATATATATATATATATATATATATATTAAATATATATATATGTCCTTTAAATAGTCGATGTAACAACTAGTCTTAAAACATACGAGCTATGTGTATCCCTTTGTTGGAATTTCCAATTTAGAAATAAGGAAGATAAAAAATATAATCCCAAATGAATATGTAATGTCCTATAATATCTCCATGAGAATATATACATTTATATCTACAAAAAGAGTAGATGCATGATAATGAGGGTCAAAAGGGGGCTAAGCGACCACTTTTTTTTCTTTTGAAAAATAGATATATGTAAACGTGGAGAGACTTTTATAGGTACCTAGTCAAATAAAATTGTGATATTGTAAAAAGATAAATTATGAAATTTCAAATCTAGTTTCTACATATGTAATTTTTCACAATACCAAAAAGAGAAAAGTATGCCAAATTTATGCATTTCTAATAGTGACTAATAAGTTTTGTGAAAATATAGAAAATATTATGTTTACAAAGACATGTTTTTGAAGCAAATGAATGAATTTTTATAGGAAATTTCATACATTCAAAGGATGTTGGAGATTGGTAATAATTTTTTCATGTTTTTCAACTCATATAATAATTTTAAATAATTTTACAAAAAAGTAGGAAAAATGAAAACATAAGTATACTGAGACACAATATTTTGAGCTTAACTTCATAGTTTTTTTGGATTGTAGCAAATCTTGTGTAGATTGTTGGGGTATAAATTTGGTATCACTTGGTTAATTTTCAAAAAATTATTAAACTATTAGTAACAATACATGAATGAATCATAATGAGTTACATTATATATAAATTATGTAATAACTAAAAATACCAATATAATATGTAAAAATCCCTATATTCTACAACTAGATTCTCCCTCTACAAACTCATATAATTTGTTTTTGAAAATACATTAAGGTAACATTTTTTTGTGCCTACGAAGGTGAATAAATATTATAAACTATCCAAAAGGCATGGTGGCTTGTCTAGTACAGGTCCAAAGCTCAGGTTCAGATTCCCAAGCCAAAACCCAAGGCTATTTGGGAGGGAAAAAAGTAAAAAAAATGTAAAGAACACATGTCCTTTGCAAAACATTAAAAATAATAAAAAGTAATTTTACAAAGGGCACGTGCCCTTTGAATTTTTTATGTTTTATAAAGGGAACATGCCCTTTGTAATGCAAAGTGCGAGGGCCCTTTCTATTACATATAACATGTACCCTTTGTAATACAAATGTCACACACCCTTTGTTTTACATAGGGATTATACCCTTTTGGTTTGGATATTCCAAACCTATTTTAATGATTTTTTTACAAAGGATGTGCAACCTTTTAAAAGGGCATACACCTTTACGAAAAATAATAAAAAATGGCCAAAATGGTAATACACGTGAAGTTGAAATGTAAGGTATAGACTAAAGAACCTATCCTATATACCCTCACCATCCATATCATCCCTCCCCACAATAATAGTTTTGACATCAAAACATTACAATATATGAAAATACCAAAAAATAAATAAATGCAAAGTGAACATGCAATGAAAATAGTATTATAGATGATTCAACTTGTTGAAGTAGAGAAGTCCATCAATAATGACAATAATGAAATGAAATTATATATAGCTAAAAGTCACATAATCAATAATGCCACTAAGAGTGTCTACATATAGTATGGAAATCAATCCACTATAGCCATCCAAGGGTCTACACATACAAGGTATGAAAAATGGTCATATGTAGATGATAATAAACTTTATTTGTAGATAAAATAGATACATGAGATGCATAATTGATGTACCAAAGGATTTAAAGTAGTGTAGAAATATATCAATTAGCCAATTAAGTAATATACAGTTTCTAAAAAAAGACACTTGAGAGAAAGTCATGAATTGAAAATTGTACTCAAATCCAAATTTGAGGTAGCCGAGGAGCTTGGAAAGGCCAACATTAGAACATGTATGTTGGAATTTAATACCAAAAGAAGTAGAAAAAAATATAGGTGTTGTAAGTGGAATGTGATCATTCTAATGTATATGAAGAATACTCACGGATATATTGAATTAGATGTGTATTGGGGAAGGAAAGATGAATGTCAGGTTTATACCAAATCTAATAAAGAGACTTTATCCCATACTTCTAAATGACTTACGATGAAAAATATCCTTTTTATTTTATTTAATTTTTATTTTTGAACTTTTATTTATTATTATTATTATTATATTTAGATAGATAAATGCTTTTGATGAGAGCTATGAACCAAAGTACATTCAACCAAGATATATCATTTAAGCTCAATAATTCGTGAACCAAAATCCATCTATGTTAAATCATCCTGCCACACCTGCCCCACCTCGACATTACCACCCCAAACAAGGATTGTGCCTAAGTGGGATTTGAACTTGGGTGGAGCCAGATACAACCATCCATCTTAACCACTCCACCCAGACCCCATCGACAAAAAAATTTGGTTCCTTAAACACTTTTATTATACTAGAGCTATGAACTGGAGTGGTGGAGGAGTATTTTCTCTAAGTGGGACATGGGGTGGGCTTGGGTCCTTAATGTCCACCGAGTGATTTAAATGAACGATAACTAGATCGTACCAAGCCAAGAACACATATGCTAATCAAACACCACGATCTATAAGATGAAAGCAATTCACCAGAATAAATTTACATAAAACCTTTGCAAAACAAATGAGTAGAAATATCATATATTATTATGGAACTTAATGAAATAAAATGAGAATGAGCCTTGTTTATATAGGCAAGGAATAGAAATATAAGAACTAGTCAAGGTCATAGATCAAGCCATAAATCAAAGAAATAACCAGTCATCAAATTTAGTCAAGACCATATATTTAGGAGATAACTAGACATCAAGGATCTAGTCAATACCATATATCAAGGAAAGAACTATACCTAACAATTAGATAATATCTCTTCATATCTAAATAAGATAAAAGAAATATCCACAGACATAAGTGGGTGAGGATAAATACAATAAAGGTAAATAAAGTACCTAGGTGAACATGAGCTAAGGTAAATACCTACTCTAACACCCCCTCAAGTGAAGATAGGGGCCAAAATAGAAGTGGCATGTCCACAGTATGAGTCTTGAAAACTAGCCCGATGATGAGGTACTCATGTAAAATAACGAGAAAAAATGACAACACAAGGTACCCAAAACCAGTAACAACAAAGTAGAGAGAGAAAAAACCCGTTGCAAGGCATCCCAAGAATCTCGGCTCAAAAAAATATACAATCTTTGAAGAATTTTGGTGTGCACTGTGATCTAAATCCACTTCTCGATCACAAAACTCAAAAAAATTGACACTGGCTTCACCAGAATAGCTCCATACAAGGAGACTATCAACAAAGTGATGTCGAAAGTGCAAAAAAATACCAAACATAATTTGATCAATTGCTGCAAATAGGTGTGCCACGATCCAAGAACAATAACCAAAGCAACAAGGAAAGGACACAAAATCTAGAGTGTCATGATCCAAGAAAAGCCAAGGTAATAAAGCAATGACACAAAACCCAAAGAAGCGGGATAAACACCACACTCTCCATATCTTTGCTGAATGGGTGGAGTGACGCTTCAAATCTGTATGAGTCTCCCAAAATCAAGTACTCGAACAATGAAAAATAACATTGGAATTCACCGAATAGATCCCCACAAGAGATATCACAACATGCCAAAAGTATCGAAAACATAGATACAAAATCTCTCAACAAACAAGAGGGATACACTACACTGCTAAAGAAAAATGCTAAAAAAAAGGACATCACAATGCAAAACGTATAGAAAGTGGAGCAAGATGTAGAATGGTGGAGGAGCCATGTCTATAGATTCCTCTAAACGAATTCCTATGTCACCGCCACGAGTGATCAGATATCCACCCCAAATCAACACATATGGATGAAGAAGATGCTTGCATATGACTTGGTGTAAAATGCACAATGGGTGCATGCAAAGGAACATTAGAATGTGTGTCAGGTTGATCATGTCGACACCTAAAATATACGATTTCTCAAGCTTGAGGAAGGTGCATAACTCATGTGTTGCTCATGATCCTCAGAATTAGGTGAGCGAACAAAAATAGGAGCTCTATTAATGTGTGATCCCAATGAAGTATCTTCTCGAAAATCAATGTCATGGCGAGAATTCCACTTAACATGTGGAATAGGGGAAACAATACCACTGTGAATGTCTGTCAATACCTTCACCAATGAAACCCATAGAATGGAGCATGTGAGAACTGAATGCAGTGGTATACTTCTCAAAATATCCATGCATATGAGCAGAATTAGGATACACAACATGTGTTACTAGAATAGCCATAGATGTGGAAGAACATGTAGTAACAAGCCTCACAGGCTTAGGAGCATCAAGATCAGTAACATGCTAAAATACTGACATATCAATGTCATTGGCTACAAGAGAAACAACTCTGCAAGTGGACCAGGATCAGAGAAAATCATATCATTTTTAGAATCCATAATAGATAGAAGAATGCAACTCCCAAAAGTTTAGGACGTCGGGCTCAGCCTGAAATTGCATCCACAATTGATTACAACACTCCTCCATATTTGGCACTTTATAATTATATTGCAATTCTCAAAATAAATATTTCTAATGGAAAGATCACAAAAAATAAGCACTTTTACAAAAATGGCACTCAAAACCGAGTTACCGATCAAAAGATACAAGCTTTTCAATATTATGCTTTGCTATTTATTTTAGTTACCACTAAAACAAAATAAAATGCTCTTGCCTTCACCACACAAATAAAATGAAAGGTCCCAAAAAAACCTCTTGCACGCAACCTGAAAATGCTAAGCCACAACAGAAAATTACCCAGTTCAGATATCAACAAACCCAACAAAACCCAGAAAAATAATTCCTTCTTTTCTTTCCTAGCTAGCACAAATCCCGAGGCGAGCTAGTGTGTTTCTCTGCAACAAAAAAAATTGATTGCCTCCAAAATGGTTGAGTTCATAGTCAATCTTAGGGTTTTCCACCTTCCAGATCTAATGGAAGCCTTTGTTTTGCATAAAACCACACGCAACAACAAAATATGACCAAATCCCAAATATATGAATATACAAAAAATTATTTGCAAAATAAAACTTACAGACAAATGTCAATAGCAATCTCCTGCTTTGATACCATAAAAGGAATGATAACTAGATCATACCAAGCCAAGAACACAGATGATAATCAAACACCACGATCTATAAGATGAAAGCAATTCACCAAAATAACTTTACATAAAATCTTTACAAAAAATGAGCAGAATATTATATATTATTATGGAACTCAATGAAATACAATGAGAATGGGCTTTGCTTATATAGGCAAGGAATAATAATCTAAGAACCATTCAAGGTCGTAGATCAAGCCATAAATCAAGGAAATAACTAGTCATCAAAGAACTAATCAAGACCATAGATTTAGGAGAGAACTAGACATCAAGGATCTAGTCAATACCATAGATCAAGGAAAGAACTAGTCAATACCATAGATCAAAGAAAGAACTATACCTAACAACTAGATAATATCTCCTAATATCTAAATAAGATAAAAGAAATATCCACACACATAAGTGGGCGAGGATGAATACAATAAAGGTAAATAAAGTACCTAGGTGAACATGAGCTAAGGTAAATACCTACTCTAACAACGATTCACATTCGGAGCGCCCGCTATGTTATCGCTTGGTCCATATAGAGAAGTTTGACCCCTACCTCAAGGTGTCCCCATGGCCACTTATCAAAAGCATCTAATGAACTCAATGGGAATGGAAATTAGGTTGATGACTACAAACTACTTGTAACTCACCAATAGCCCAAGACCTTGAGTTCGTTATTATTATTATTATTATAGTTTTAAAAATAATTATAATAAAAATTTTCCCTTCTAAATTATTATTATTAAATATTATGAAAAATAGATAAACTAATGAATATATGTTTTTAAATATTATAAAATAATTCTAATAAGATATAATAAATTATTATACCAATAGTTATTATAATATTTATATTAAAAACCAAAATTTAATATTTTGAATAGTTAAAAACAACGTAAAAAACATTGAAAAAGCTCATACCCAATCCCCATATGTGAAATAGACCAATGGAAAATTGAATGTGTGATTAAGATACTCTATTGAGTGCCAAGAAAATGGAAACAGATGCATCATTCATTGGAATTATATTGAGGCACAAACATGATACTAGTGCAAAATGTGGTAGACACGACATGAGGCACATCAAAAGTGATATGTGGGCATGTCCACATAGGAGTAAAAATTACAAGTGATAATGTTGCTAATAGTTAGATAGAAACAACTTTGAGAGGGATTTTTTTAGGAACAAAAGTGCAACAAGCCACTCAAAATCTCTATGTGAAACGTTAAGGGGATCAAGATAGTTGGAAAGGGATGAAAATGCCATTGAAATTGCCAAAGGTAGAAGATCACAGATAAAATATTCAACAATGATGAGCCTTGTGAAATTAGAATGGGTTAACGGTATTTAGTTGCACACAAGTTAACCAAAGCCCATTGGATTTGAGTTTGACCAACTAGTTCTACAAGAAATTTTGGCATCAAATTAAATACCAAAAAATTGAAGGATTGTGCCAAATGAAATGTGATGCGTTTTGATGGTGGAAAAAACATCTTTATCCACTTGTTTTTACACCTTGATTTGCAACAAAAAGGTTGAGGGCATATGGGTGGCTTGAACTCCCAAAATTTTAAATTTATTATAACAATATATAAAAAATTTGATATGATTTTTCAATCAAACCAAAGTTCTAACTTTATAATTAAAATAAAATAAAGTAAAAAATTAACCAAAACCAATTAAACTTGTCAAAATTCAGGATTCAATAAAACAACTCCATACATATTCTTGGGATCAACTCATAATATAACCTACTGAAAAGGGAACCCTATATATAATGGTGTCATCAAATATTGGAGAAGAAAATAGAATTTGTAATATTTTAAAACATTGAGCTTCTTATATATGAATTGAACAAGATTATAAAAAGTGAGCCTAATATGAGTCATACCGGTTACATGAGTAAGTTTAAACTAAAAGGGTCATGACATTAAACTAAAAATTTATTATAGAGAACATCCAACTTCAAAACTCTCATGGAATGTACCTTTATTCAAAACATGACAATGAATCACATAAGTGATCTTCTCAAATGATGAAGAATTTGTAGCATAAAGGGTTATACATGATTCCAATGTGAAAAATATTCCTTCATGGGCATACATATTTATTCCCATATTATGGATTAATTAATTGAAATTAAGAATTAAATTATTAATTTTCTCATTATAGTTATCCCTTTATTGGAATTTTCAATGTTGTAATAGAGAAGTGCAACACTACATTCCCAAATGTATTAGGACTATACTATAATTTCTCCATGAAATCTTTACATATCTATGTACAACAACCACTAAGTGTAAATACATGTTTGCACTATTTTTACATATGTTAATTTTATGGGATGGTGTTATCCATAATATATACCAAAGATATTGTCTTAAGTACCATGACTATCTCTATCAAGATAAGAAATCAAAAGTGAAGGGTCGGGTGAAACATAGAAAATCAAATCTAAGGGGCTAGAAGAAAAATCAATATGATTATACATAAATGGAAATGTTGAAATATAATAGAGTAGTCAATTAGACAATTCAAAGGGAGGGAGATCAAGAAAAAATTGAACAAGAAAACAAACAACAAGAAGCTATGTTTAATAAACTATGTAGTATATGAAGATATGTTAGGAGTGATAATCTATGGGCACATTAATGATATTATCAAGTGAATATCTAATATTAGGAAATGTAAGTGTCACATGTCATGGGGGATAAACATGTCTATCATTATTTTAATATGAAAAATGACCTCAAATGATAAAGTCAATTGAACCCTTTGTATGAATTATATGATCATTTACATGCCATGTAGGTCTAGTAGGCATATGAACCATGTGTAATATAGTCCATGGTCCTTTTCATAAAATATGAGATTTTATGGTTGTATACTATCAAAATCTTAGAGGTAGCAATTTATGTTATATGAGCTCATGATCTATAAAAATAAGTGTTATAGGATGAAATTAGATTGTAGATTGTTGAGGTTCTACATTAAGTTGTTGTGAAATAATAGTATAAAGGGTAATATTAATGAATAATGACCACGTAAAATACACAATGTAAACATAATAAATAACAATTAATATATATATATATATAATATATATATATATATATATATATATATGAAAAATGCAACTATACAATACTAATGATAGACTTGTGTTGAATGATATAATGTTTAAGGTCAAAGTACATATGAAATGAAATATCTAATGATTTTATAACATTTTGTAATGTCAAATGAGATGAAATGTGTAATGCCTAATAATTTTAGAACCCAATAAGTAACAATAAAATTGATATTTTATATATTTATTTATTATTGTTGTTGTTTGACACAACATTGGGCCACATAAACACTAACACTTACATTTACAATTAATCTAATGAATACATGATTTATAGTTTTACCTTTGTATGCATTAAATTTTGCTTACTTAAGAAGTGTTACATTTGTAGAAGTATGCTTAAAGTCATTATGCCACACAATACCACATTACAAATGAGGTTCATTTCATTCTGGATTAAATCATGAGTTATATTCCATAACAAGTTTCTGAACACTATCCTTTTATGAAATCTTGGTCACACATAGTCCCATGCTATCGAAGGTGAAGAGCATAACTCAAAACACCTTTCACGAGGTCCCACGCACCTCCTACCAAGGTGGTTATAGAAACATTAAGTAGGTTCAAACATGATTTATCCTTCTCTTAATTAGGTAAGATAGAGATGTTTAGCTCAACACGAGAGTGCTACTATGAAACGACACAACATTTACCCATACTATGACTACCAAAAACCCACCAACTAAAAATTACGCTCTCTCTCGACCAAAATCTTTGTGAATATAATTACTAGCCAAGGTATGAGGCCCTCACTCAAGCCTATCACACGAAAAGGGTTGATAATAAGATTACTTATGAAACCACCACTATGAGTCCCAAGGAAGTATTTTCATAGAAAAACTAAGTTTGGCTTAAGTTTCCTTTGGACATTGATCTAAGTTGATCAATGACATACAATTAAGGAAAATATACTCATGAATTTTACATATGAAGAGGGATTTATCGATTGATTGATGTGAAAAAATATTAATAGGAAAATTATAGGGAAGTTATTACCACATCTACTAACAAGGATACTTGATTAGAAACCATAAAAGTGCTCATCCTTGTTTCTTTTAGCGGCATTATCTCACAATAAAGTTGAAACTTTATAAGAGTTACCTTGTTTGTTATCCTCCAATTGGGAATGACATAAAAATGGTTTGGAGATATTACATTAGACTACGTGCGATAAAAATTACAACCTATCAAGTCATTTCACATCATACACTCGGGATTTTACTTAGATCCAAAAGGGGCGACCACCTACATTTTAGAAAAAGGGCTCCAACATATTTTCATTTGTTACCAAGACCATTTTCAATAATATCATCATTATACATTGTTATAAATTATCCTAAGAAAATTATTAACTTCCATCTTTTCCCTACTCCTTAGTTATATTTAAATGAGTGCATTACCACTTAACTTTATCACGTCGAACGTACTTAAAAGCACACAAATGCTTACTTTTATTTCTAAAAGTTATGAGAGAAGAGGGGTTTTACATGATTATCATAATATATGATTGGATATTTTAACAAGATATGCAATGTTCATGTGACCCACTTACTTGGGTCTCTTTTGGTCAACCAATTTTCTCCTAGATTATAATTTGCGAGGAAGTTCAATTTACACATCCTAATTAGGAAAATCCTCACTATGTGTGGTACAAGATACTCCCTTAAGGTGGTGCACAACTCAGATTCCAAAGACCATATGTCACTACGTTCATAATAAGATACTTGGGTTGATTTCTTTAATTGAACAAGTTACAAAGATTCAACTACACACTATACATTACATATAATCATTAATGTTACACATTAGTAAAATAAAATAATTAACCATGGTTATAACAAAGTTTAGTTTCAAGCTTATAATATCCTTTTCTACGTTGCAAAATCATCTTTACACATACTATTAGATCAAACAACATTACTCATTCACAACATTATGACATCATATTTCTTTCCATTATTCGGGGTTATTGGGATATTCTCTTACGATCATGCTAACATCTTTTACTTTCCTAACTATCTATTTTTCCTTTAGAAAGCATATTTCTAATCATGCAAGAGTATCAATCAACTAAATCACAATTACCAAACCATTATCGTTTCCCCATAAAAATAAATGTGGTTCTTACTTAAATTAATACAACAATGATGTTTCCATTAATCACTACCTAGATAAGGCCTTAATTTCAATAGAAAATGCATACATTTCAATATAAATGTGTAACTACAAAAACAACATAATATTGCTAGTGATTCCTTTTATTTAGTGTACCTGCAACCAAAATTATGGTCAACCCAAATAGCTAGCATTAAAATATCCTATGATGTAACACATTTCATGTATGTATATTTTCCATTCACAATGACATCAAAAAAATTACATACACTTGAAGAGCATAATAAGTACACATTCAATTTAAATGCATTTTCAACTTTATAAAGAGAGGAGAGAAAAACATAATATCATACAAAAGTAAAATTCTTGAAGTACGTAACTAATAGAGGCTGGATACAATCTCATGAATGTGTCCTAATTTCTCTAAAAATTATTAAACCGAAGGGGACCCCAAGATAACTTTCTAGCTATTATTTCAAATTTATAAAAGTGACCAATTTAGCTTTGAGTAATCGCATACAATTGCCGAGGCCATCCTCTAATAATCACCAAATCCACAACTCAACAATAGAAAAGAGAATGATTCAACAACTCATTTTGAGCACACCCGCAACTATTGAAGCCCAAACATCTAACCCCTTCGTTATGCAAGCAAGTTCTACACCCCACCCCCAAATATTCCCTTTGGTATCTCTTAATTAGATTTAATCTTTCAGCTACAAACATAGGTATTAAGGGGCATTTGTAATTACAAAATATGACAAAATTCATGTCTTTTGTACTTTGATGGACATCCATACTCGGTTCAAAGCTAGTTTTGGCATAAACGAGAAGATGCTAGTATAATCTTGGAATTTGGCTTCATACTTGCCATTTGCATTTTCTCGATAGTTCCAAGGCCTTTAAAAAAAACCCATTTTGTGCATGTACTACAACCATTGTTGTCCATGCAACCCATTTTTTTTTCATGGTATTTTCTCAAACAGTTCATATGCCTTGTCTTTGCATCCACATTTTGCATGCATGACTACCATAACACTTGCAACTACAACATTTGATGTAAATCTTGTCTCTTTTTCTTTGATGGATCTCCATTCACTTGTTCCAAAGCCCCCAAAATATGAGACATTTAAAGAAAATTGTTCACGTGCCTTGTCTATTCTTTGGCATTTTTCATACTTGTCTAAAAGCTCATCTAAAGATCCGATTTTGGCACATATTTGGAGGGTTTAAGATTCTCTTTCATTTACAAAAGATATTTCTGACATATAGGCTGCACTAATGAATCCACCAATATTTTCCGTAGCTCAAGGCACAACTAATTGCATGCATTGGGTGCTTCGCCTTTTTCATAGAATTCTGAGACGGAAGAGATGTACGATGTTAAAAATCTACCCTTCACTCATAATGCATCATCGATCAAACTCCGATTAATGCATCATGACCGCCCATTACATAATAGATGGTCATAATGCATTGCATCATGACCGCCATTACATAGGGTTGACCGAGTGCATTATGAGTGAAGGTCCTCCCACCTTTTTCCATTAAAGGCAGTCCATACATGTTTAAAGCTTCATATTTTAGAGAATTTGGTGTAACACAACATATGCAATCCCCGGCCTCTTGACCAAATGGAAAAAAATTATGCCCAAATGCACCCACAAAAATCAAAATGATCTTATTATTTTTATTTTATTATTATTAATATTTCAATTCTCATTTTATAATTAATCATTTAAATAATAATGATAATGACTATTATTCTTATTATTATTTATAATGTTAATATCTTGCATTCCTAAAACTAGAGCAATCACAATGATTTATTCACACATCGCTCATATATTCGTAGTAAAATATGATCACAATTAAAATTGCACACAAATATTATAACAAACCTTGAATGAGAAGTTCAACCAAGCGTAAACCGTTTTTGACTTACAAAATACTTTCTCAAACTAAGGTTATGATTTTTTTGGCATATAAATGTCATTTGTTCATGTAGAATTTTGTCTCGAGTCAATTAAATTATAAATATAAGTCTATTCCCGAAACACCAAATAAGTTGTTGTGAAACACAAGTCACTTCATGAAGGAACCCACACCCTCACTAACCATAAGTAACGGGGTAGGACACTACAAAACATTTTGGTAAATTGTGGCCACATGGATTTACATATAGCTTGTGCACAATATATGATGTATAATGTGTTGATATAGCTCATGGATGCTTATAATGATGGGATTTAAATTAAACTTATAGTAAAAATAGTACTAGTTAATTATATTGGATCTTATTAAATAATAGTAGATAATTGCTTTAGACCATATAGAAACATTTACATTATTAGTGCTTACAACATACAAGGAACTTGTGGTTTATTTTGAATTATCTTAAGACTCTTTGATTTATTACTCTTGATGTGTAATATGATTTTTTTATACTTATTCATGTTCCATACTTTCTTAGGCTCTATATTATTTTTTTGTTTAGGAAACCAATTTATTACATTTTAAGACTTAACTTTCAATATTGTGGTATGTTTTTATCTTGTTATATCACATTGTAGTGTAACTCGATCCCCTTGAAATTGAAAGGAAATAGTATCATTAATTATATCGACAATTTCTTCCATTTTCTCTAACCATGACTTATAATTGAATTGCATGATGGTAAAAACTATGAAAATAATCCCTCTAATATTCTAGGCCTAAATGAACCTAAAAGTTTAATTTTACATAACGGTCCTTCATGGAAAATTGTGTGTTATAATTCATCTTTTTCATTCCCTAATTTATCAAAAATCAAGTTTATATTATGTTGTTTCTTATCATTGTTCATGATTCCTTGTCTACGCTCACTTTCCACGAAATCTTGAATAACCATTGGTTTCTATTTAGGTTGATATTGTAATATTTAGCTTAAAAAATTATAGGATACATCTGTAATGCCCCGTTCATCATTTCTCCTTTGCTTCTTTGATGACTCGCGTTACTAAGCGTGGAACGCCGTTGCACTTCCGTTGATCATTAGTTGGCTTCGCCTTTGTCGCAGAATGATCAACATTCTACCTCTTCGTCATGCATGCTGTTTATGGGCCCCGCAACGACCATTACTATTTTCATATTAAAGGAAAATCATGTCCTCGGTTTTTCGAGCTTGCTTGTTGGCCCTTATTAATATGATTTATCATATATTTCAAAAAAATTAATGATAATAATAACATTATAATTTAATTTGTCGATTGACGACTATTTGCTTAGTGTCAATTATTTTTATCAATATTGTTATCTTTCACCTTATAGCTATTTTATTATCGACCGCTCTCGTATTCGAGCTCTCGATTAAGTGATTTTTTTGTGTTTTGACGCTATCACCTTTGGTTCTAAAGGATTTTTTTTTTTTTGAATCCCCTTTTTGGTATAGGACGTTTTAGAATATAATAAAAAAATTTAAAAACTAAAAATAAAAAATTGAATGGGTATCAATTATATTTTTTTGTAGACATATCGATCTAAGTAATATTTCTTTTTATTGAATTTATTAAGCCTTTTCAGGCATCCACGCATGATTTATTTCAAGATAATGGCAATGTGACTTCTCCTAACCACTGACCTGCAAATCATTATGGTCATTAATGTTTTCTTTCTTGGCGTGAGGGAGTTTGGGGGTGGGTGGAATCCTGCCTTTCCTTCACTGTGGTTTCCATTTATTCCTTTTATTTAATGCGTATGGGTAGTATTTCCTGACACGTTTTCTTGGGGGAAGAAATCCTTTCTTTCTTCTTGTTGGCCGCACACTGGACTGACTCTACCCTGCCATTTTTGTGACCTGCTCTCCTTTTGTTGTTGGCCGTGTGGGATACACTGGAGGGAAATAACTTGGAGTCCTGTCAGAAAGGAAGGGAAAAAATCTTTGGGCCACGTGGACTACTTGGAGGAGGATATCTTCCTGTGCGTGGCTGTGGGAAAATACATGGAAAATTAGGCATGTTAAGTCTGATCCTTGCAACATTTTGTTACCCTTTAACAATTTCATGCAATGAATGATCTCCTTTCTGAATGACACCTAGAATGAGTTTGTTTGTGGTTGTTTATTGACTTCCTAGAACGTATTGATTGTCCCTCTGTCCCCTTCCTCTGGATCACTGGTTTTTCCTGAACAATACTTAACTCTATTTTTAGTGAAAGGGAGATGCAATCCCGTTGGTTGTAAATAATTGCCTCAAAGTTTTATGTGGAAAATGTTTGGGTTAGTTAGACCTTGTCAAACTATGGTACTCTTTCTCCTTATTGGGTTATCTTGACTTCTGTGATAACAAGACCACCTAGCTTGGGGAGCTCGTGGGATCTTTAAGAAGTTATCACCTCAAAATTTTATTTCCTCTCTAATGAAACGATTTCTAGTTATTTTAATGTGACAACCCAAATTTGGAAGTGGAGATTCAACCATGGAAACATAATAGTTTCTAAAGGTAGTTTCTCTTTTGAAAGAGGCCATTCTGAGAGTTGTTGTTCATATTGAGTAAATCTGTAATTTGTGATACCTAAAAGGGACGGCTTAGGAAAGGAATTATTGATAGGATAAAAGAAACACCCCTTGTATTTGTAAACCATATCTGTGTGTTTAGTGGGGTTTGCACAAAAGAAAGTATGTTGATCTCTTTCCTATTCGTAGTTTTGAATGCTGAATTGTAAAAGAAGTAAACAATGATGTTGTATAATTTTTCACGGTTTCTTCAAGGATAAAGTATTGGGAAATTTATTGCTGTTTGTGATGAGTTGTAGATGGTAATCCCATTCTTTGAAACAAACTATTCTTTTTTTTCTTAGTTTAGTTGGGATAATTCAAGTTAATCTTTTCATATTCACTATTTGGAAGGTTATTTGCTCAAATTAAATCAAGGAAAGTATATATGATAGTAGGGATTTATATCCTTGCGTAAATCTCTATTTATTGATTTTTTTGGCATGACAAGGAAATCTGAATTGGGGTTTGGGGAGCCATGGCTGTTTTCCTTAAAGTGTAATTTCTGGGTATGGATGATATGGCATATACTTCAAGCTCCACCCGTTCTCTGTTAAACGATATTAACAATAGTTATAGTGTTTTAAGACCATTCGTTTAATCAATGAAGAGCCCTCTAAGATCGCTAATGAAGTGAACGAGTATACTTGCTCTTACGAGTTGAAAAGAGTAATTTTTTCTATCGGTTTGTATTAAAATTGTTGTTAAGTTATAAAAAGGGGAAAAAATAAATAAAATGGTTTGGAGTTTGGTTTACATTTTTTTTAAGAACCCACGCTCGGTAATCATACACTACTTACCTTTTTGAACATTGTAGAAATGTGGAAAGCCTTCAGGGTGACCATTACTTAAGGTTGTAGTTGCATGAAGTTTCTTCTGTAAGTAGCTAGAACCTAGATCTTAGGACCATTGGGTGACATGGGTAAGATCACCCTCTCTTATTGATGTGATTTTTGATCTTTAAGGAATGAAACTTCACTCTAATTCTTGATCTGGATATAGAATAAGATAGACTTGTTAGATTTGGGGTTGAAATCTGTCTTATAATTAAAGAAAAGGTTTATCCATTTTTTTTTACGTTTGAAATGTTTTATTTGATAGATCTGTTGCTATATTTAAAATTGGCTTAGGATCCATAGCTGGATTGTTCTTTTGGGGTTACGAATCCCATTATGCTATGAAACCCAAAAGGATGTTTAAATGGTTATCTCATCTTCAATGGACTTGAAAATAGGAGGCCTCTCGCTGCCCCGTACTTAGTTTATCAAGTAACTTGGTTTCGAGTAAAGCCCATCTTGGGTTTTACCAACTACCCTTCTTCTCTTATCATTACCTTGTGGAGCCTCTTTTCAATGAGGGAAATTTAGTTCATGGGTTGAACTTTAGTTTTCAACACTTTGATCATGTGGTGGTTTAACCTCCTTACACTCGTTGGGTTGATCTAGCTTTTAGGCCAATGAAACCTCCCTCTTGGAAGGACTGTTTTACCTTTATATTTTGCATCTATGATTGTATCTTGTATTTTTGGGCTTCTCTAATACTTTTAGTGATGGATGGACCGAGTATTAGATTTCAATCACGTAATCTATAGGATTACATGATCGAAATCCCAATACTCTTGAATTTTGTTCTTAATTGGAAATTTTGGCTTCCTCCTTGTTGGCTGTTTAAATCTCTTTCTCATGTGAAGAATTTTGATTAGTGGTTTGTGCTTTGATCCATTCTTGAAATAGAACATTCCTTTCATGATATTGTTAAATGTTAGCTTATTGTTGCAATGAGTAGTCTTAGCATGCTCAGTTCTCGTAGAACCCGACTCCAACTAATACTTGTGCGAGATGGCTTATGCGTGTTGATAAAGGAAAGATCTGTGAAGGTTTCAACAGTTTGTTGTATGTGGTTCCTTGTACGAATGTGAATGTGTTGGAATTCTTGCAATGGTACTTGTAATGGAGTTTGGATGGCCTCTTGCCTTGGAAATTCGGTAATTGTGAAATAAATTTTCCTTGTCTTTTGTAGTAAAACTTGTAATTATCTTTGTGAGAAATAATTTATAATACTCACCTTGTTATGAGTATTCTTTTAGTAATGTATTTTATCAGTTGTGAAAATGTCATAGCATGGCTTGACCAACTTATTACCTCCTTGTTCTCAGAAAAAGTTCTATTGATTCTTTTGGTGCCTTGTTATGTGTGCCATGATGAATAGAGATGTTATAACCGTGTTTAATTCTCCTATTTAGCTATGGAAGTTTCTGTTCTTGAGTTATAAAACTCTCATGCTTTAATAACCTCCATGGTCTTGATGTAAGTGCAATCCTTTGTATATTTTGGTGAGTTAAAATCCTTCTTCTAAAGTTAAAAAGAAATAAAACAAAATGAATTCATAGATAATTCAATAAATAAAATAACAATGAAATTGGTTTCTTGTTGAGAAATTTAAGAATCTTAATTTGGAATGAAAGGAGTTTTCTACTAGTGTAAAAGAATATGCCCTTGCTAACCTAAAGCTATGAATTAAACTTTATTTTCTTGTTTGTGAAATGATAAGTATTCTAAGAAAGAGTAAAATCATTGTTGGTTTTGGGGTTATAGTTATGTTTTAGTTAGTAGGGGTGTTTGAACAAGAACACCTTAGGTCTAATACAACCATTTTGGAACCCCCCCCCTTGTGCATCCTTTAGTGAAATTAATCAAGAGAATGTTAAATGAAAATTTTACCCAAATTTAGCTGGACACGTAAGCCTCTTTAAAAGACCGATTAATAACTACAAAGATCACCATAATGAAATAAATTTACCTCCTCTCTCTAATCATTTTCATAGCACTCTTGTAATCCCTTTTTTAAGTTGTGATAAAATGTTAATCCTTGAACAAAGAAGATTATGGTTCTGAACCTAAACAATACTCCACTTCTTTTGAATTTATGCTTGCTTCCTTATGCAAAGGAAGTATGGAACAAGTCTCAGTAGTGTGGGTCCGGATAGAGAGCCTATGGGAATCGTTTACCTCCTGGTTTTGTAAACGAATTAAACAAGTAATTTTCATATTAGAGATGATCCTAGGATAGACCTTAATAGTATAAAAGAAAATAAACCTAACCCTATAAGAAGAATTGTAAGAATCATAACATGAACCTTCTAGACCCCAAAGTCAAGTCTTGAAAGACTGTTAGTGAATAAATAACCTTAAGAATATTTTCACAGTGGGATGTCCTAAGCTGTAACTATGTATTGTGGTTGGTCTTTTGTGGTGCCTTGTCAAAGAGAAGAGTGAATTGTCCTTGATGGGTGTGATCATTTCCGTGCTGCCTTTGTGGTCATCCTTGTATCAAGTTGTTCATAGAGTTAGTTGTAACCTTGGTGATGACATGTTGTGTCATGTTATGTGTCAAGCAAGTCAAAAAAAATTATCCTATGTTTTTCTATGTAGTCTTGTGTGTTAGAAATAGTGGGTGTTACAACATCAACTTATTTAGGTTGTGAAATAGTTGGAGGAGTCACATCTAATGGTGTTATATTAGATTGTTCAAATGTAACTACACTGTTATCAGTGAGTTCCTTAATTTTGTGATGCAAGGTAAAATTGACGTAGGATCTTCCTAAGGCTCAAATGTGAATACACCATTATCAGGTAGTTCCTCAATTTTGTGTTGCAAGGTAAAATTGATGCAAGATCATCCTATTTAGGTTGGTATGCATTGTTTCTAACTTATAAATGTAATGAGATACATTGAATTATTTAGGTTATTAAATAGCTCTAAATAGGAGTCACATATTAATGGTGTTGTATTAGATTACTCAATTATGACTACACCATTATCAAGGAGTTCCTCATTTTGTGTTGCATGGTAAAATTGATGTAATACCATCCTAAGAAAATAAACCAAATCTTTAATTTCATAAAGATGAGTAGGAGGAGGCACGAGATAGTTTGGATAAAGAAAAAGGAGGATTTATGAGGATAAGTGAAAAGATATGGAAGTGCATGGAGAGGAAATCACAAAACAATGTGCACAAAACTAGAGAAATGAAGATTCAAAGTAAAAAGATCACATAGTAAAAGGTTTGCATAAAGATAAGGGGAAGCTCTACATAAGGACACAAAAAGGAGATAACTTTCTGAGAATATAATGCAAGGAGATAACATGGAAGATTACAAAAGGAAGATTTGAGGAGGCACGGGTAAAGGAAGAAGAATGTGAGAGGAGCATCCAAAGAGAAGAAAATACTTAATGAAGAGTTACATGAAATATTAAGGGAATATGAATCCAAAAGGAAACAATGTAATGAATGTGTAAATAAGGTACAAGGGAGAATGTTTGAGGTGATAAATGGATTGGAGTGCACATATGACTAATGCCTATGAATCAAAAAATATACCTAAGATTTTACAAATACTTCAATGCCGCTATACGTGGAGAGCCCTTGGGAGGACGAATTGCTAGACATGACATGGAGCCGTCAGTGAAGGCCCATGTATACCCTTGACACAACAAGGAGTATAGGGCGAGAACTTCGCACGGATTCAGGCTAGAGCAGAGTCACCACATAGAGGGCATGGGGACATGATCTCAGGTCACAGGGATAGGTCTCAGAGCCCTATAAAGAGGGAGGATAATGCAAAGAGACCCAAGGGTTGTTAGACATCTTCTACAGGCCATATCATGGAGATCTTGAAGTTACAACCATCTCACTATTTAAGAGATACATGAGGTTTTCAGGAAGAGGCTTGGTTGATGAGCTTGAGTGGATGCTTCAAGCTCTACCCACATACTAGCAACATGAAAGCTCGTGTTGTGATCCATCTTTCAAGGGATGGAGTAGGAGTCCAGTGGAGGATCGAGGAACAAAAAGCTCCATGTTGAATCGGAGACAGCTTACTTGAGAGCTATTTGAGGAGTGTTTCAGGAGCAAGTATTTTCCCATGAGGTTTATTTAGGAATGGATAGAGGAGTTTCACGACCTCTGTTAGGCATCGATGACCATAGCAGAGTATGAGAGTCGATTTATAGACCTACTCCACTATGTCGATTATATGCAAGATGAGAAAGTATGGATTCACAGGTTTATCAGAGGCTTGAATTTGGATTTAGGTGGCACGGTGCGCATTCACCGCCTGCGACATTAGGCCGAGGCCATGGAGAATACCTATGTTATAGAGGAGACATGAGGGAAGACGGAGTAGGCTAGAGAAAGATTTTGGATTTGTATCCAGCAGGATGTAGGATGGTAGATCGAGGGGGTCAGTTCCTCCTCCACGTGGTGGACAGAGTTTAGGACAAGATTCATTCAGCGCAATCGAGCAACAGATCCGCCCACATTACAGACCTCCTCAGAGGTTTGATAAATAGAGAGTGCGGAGTATGTGGCCTCCTCTTAGGTGTCCCATCGGGACACAGGAGCACCGAGAGCTCAGTCAGTAGGAGCTCGTCGGCAAAGACCTCAATAGTCTGTAGCCAAATCGTCAGGATCTATAACTCGAGAACTCTAGAGTACCAACTAGAGTTGTATCTCACTGGAGAGGACTAGGAATCATATGGTTTTGGTGTTGTTGGACATCATTGGAGAGATTTCCCAAAGAACCCTAGCAACAAGGGTAAGACACATATCTCAGAGCCTACTGTTGGAGATATGGCATGGAGCCATCAGATCTACGTAGTGGTCAAGAACCACTAGGCTAAGCACCAGAGTACCGTGATAGAGATGACATGTAGTATTGGTGGTATTTCCACCTCTATATTGTTTGATTCTGTTCATCTGATTCTTTTATTGTACCATCCTTGGTAGAGCATTACATGTTGGTGGCAGTTAGGCAAGGTCATAGTTAGGATGTTGAGATGGATTTTGGAGCCAAAATTTTTGTAGACTCCTTAGTTAAGGAGTGTGTAGTGGATTTGGGACCCTTCACCACTACCTTGGATCTTCGAATCCTTCCATTAGGTTCTTATGGTGTCATCTTAGGCATGGATTGGTTGTCTGCACATAGAGCTAGAGTGGATTGTTACCATAAGACTATTGCTTGTACAGATGATCTAGGAGTGGAGTCAGTCATATCAAGAGTTAGGAGGCCCGTTTCCATTCACACCATCTCTCGCTATGCAACTTAAGCGGTGTGTGTGATGAGGTTGTCGATATATGCTGTTATGGTTAGTGACATATCTGAGGATGAGTCTAGTGGACCATCCCTTGATGACCATTGCATTTTGAGAGAGTTTTCTGATGTTTTTCTAGGGGAGCTACCGAGATTACCTCCCCCATGTGAGATAGATTTCCACATAGATCTGGTTCCAGGCGCATAGCCTATCTCATGAGCACCTTATCGGATGACTACTCTTGAGCTATGTGAGCTCAAGTTGCAGCTAGAGGGCCTTCTGGAGAAAGGCATAATCCATCCTAGTATATCCCCTTGGGGTGCACCGGTGATATTCTTGAAGAAGAATGATGGATCTCTATGGTTATGTATTGACTACCGTCAACTTTGAACAAAGTAACGATCAAGAATCGTACCCCTTCCACACATTGATGACTTATTTGATTACATGAAGGGGGCCACAGCTTTCTCCAAGATATATCTTAAGTCGGGTATCATCAACTCGGGATCACGGAGGCGGATGTTCGTAAGACTACCTTTAAATGACGAGACATGGCCACTACAAGTTCATAGTGGTGCCTTTTGGTTTGACGAATGCCCCTGCAATATTCATGAACTTGATGAATGGGGTGTTCAAGACTTTTTAGATTGCTTCATGCTCATCTTCCTTGATGACATTTTGATTTACTCACATACGCATGAGGAGAACCTTAGCCAGGTTCTTCAGTGTCTTCATGACCAACATCTTTACAGGAACTTGGAGAAGTGTGCGTTCTTTTAGATAGAGGTGCAATATTTGGGACACATCATTTTTGGGGAAGGTATTACAGTCGATCCTTCCAAGATTCGAGCCATCATGGATTGGCTAGCACCAACTAGTGTGACCGAGGTGCGCAGCTTCATGGGTTTAGCGAGTTATTACAGGATATTTGTTCAGGACTTTTCTCTGATTGTGTACCCCATCACTTCCCTTTAGCGAGAAAGGAATAAGTTTGTATGGTCGAAAAATGTGAGCAAGCCTTCGAGAAATCAAGGAATGCCTCTGACAACACCTATTCTATTATTTCCGGATCCTCAAGGTGAGTTATACATTTGCCTGAGATGCTTCTTTGGTAGGACTTGGAGGTGTGTTGATGAAGGAGGGTAAAGTAGTTGCTTTTGAGTCTCACAAACTCAAATATTATGAGATTAATTATCCAACTCATGATCTTGAGCTTATAAGTTTTGCACGCCTTAGTGTGGTGGAGACATTTTCTTCTTGGTGAGATTTAGACTCGGGATTGATCACTTGAGTCTTTGCCACCTCTTCACATAGCCCAATCTCAATGCTCACCAAGTGGCATTGGATGGAGTTGATTTCGAGTATGATATGTGTTATCCTGTAAAATTGGCAAGGGAAATTTCACGGGTAACCCATGAAAATTTTGTTCTGGTCCCTCATCAGGACCCCCTCTGCATTCGGAATGTTGCAAAATCCTTTCCCGAGAAATCTAGTTTTCCGAACTTAGCCATTTTTGGTCTTTTTGGTTGGGCGCACCTTTTTTCTATGCAACACAGAGTAAATCTGTGCCCCCTTCATTTCCTTTGGCGCACCCTTTGACGTGTGACACACACATTTGGTGCGCCTCACCGTGTTGCGCCTTTCTTGCATGCGCCAAGGCGCATGCGCCTTCGTGTCAACAATATTTTTGTTGCGCCGCGTTTTGGTGTACCAAGGGTGCACATATTTCAGTGTTGACAGCATTTTTGGTGCGCTAAAGGTGCACATAACCACGTGTTAACACATGTTTTGGTGCGCCACAGGGCTGCAAGCTTTGCAATGTCGATAGGTGTTTTGATGCGCCACTTCAAAAAGTGGTTGGCACATTTATTACACCTTTGCCTATATATAGGCGCATCCACCCTGTCACTTTCACAATTAAAACACGTGATTGATCTTTTTCCTCTGCACCTGTCAGCACGCCTGTCGTCCTCGTGTCGCGTTCGTGGACCCAGTTTCACCTCTCACATTCTATATATTCCGGGTAAGTGGTCCTTATTACTCTCATGTTTTATGTTTTGATTGTTGGCTGTTTGTTTGTGGGGTTGGATAGAATGATCTGTGAAGCCATGAGACCCCCTTTGCTATTTTTTCTGTCCTTCTCCCCCATGCACTTCCCCCTCTTTCCAGATCTACTGGTAAAGAGGACTCTGCCTCAGAAAAAATCACTTGGATCTCTTTATTACATCCTCTTCATCATCCAAGGAACCTACTGCAGAAGAGGCTTAAACACATGTAATCCCTCCAGAGAAGGAAACAAAGACTTAAAATCTCGTACGACTGCACTTTTCCTCTTTGGTGCAATCGCCACCCTTGCAACATAATGCACATTTGTCGCAGTGACTAAGCGCATAAGATCTCGCCATGCTTGCATAAAAAAAGCTTTGCGCCCTCAAAGCACACTTTCCTTGCTTGCAACACCCACTAACCCTGCGCCCTCTTGGTGCACCAAACTCATGTGTAACATTGCAAAAATTTGTGCCATTGGCGCACCCTACATCCATACAACACCAACCTTACTTGCGCCAAGTATAAAACTGTTAACGGCGCAGCGCATCCCCTATTACAACAACATCATGTCATGCAGACCTCCCATGCGCCATGCCAAGTTCCCCTGTTGCGCATGAAAAGATGATGTTACACGCACTAAACCTGTGCCCTTTGGCGCATCCTGTACCCGTGTAACATGAAAAAAATATGCGCTGTTATAAAATGCATGTAAATGGCACAGGTGCACTTCCGCTTGCAACAACAAAAATGTCATCTGCAGTATCCATGTGCCCTACGCCCTTTGGCGCTGATTTTCCCTTATAGCACCCCTTTTCTATGCACCATACTATTTAACCCTGCAGTCTGCAGTGTTCATGCACCCTGCGCCCTGATGCCTTAAAATTGCTAACTCTTCCTTCAGTCAATGTTTTAATGGGAGATCAAAAAGCTAACATGACTCTTCTGTGTTGGGTTTCACTTCTTCTTCTTGCAGATCAGCAACTGAGTTCAGAACTACATATGTCTACATCCAGCAAGAGACCAACCAAATCTAAAGGAAAAGCCAAACTTACAGAGGAAGAGATGAAGTATAAATATCAAAGGGTCAGGATGCCCGAATCCCAGGCAGAATGTGACCTGGACATAAGAGACTCTGAGCTCGGCCACATTGATATGGAAGATTTTTGGGCCAGAACCAGGAGGGTCACAGGAAGTCTGTGGATGGACAAGCTGGTAGGCAGTGGCCTACATTTTGCTGGGGGATCCCGGTCAGTGCTGTGAATAACGAATTCATGATGGTAGTAGCCCGCTGCTACAACAAAGACACGAGGTGCGTCCTGAATGAGAAGGGCGAGGTCGTGATCAACCTCACTGCCCGGCACTTCGAAATTATGCTTGGCATTCCTCACCACCGGCACTTTGTGGCCGTAAGCCAAGAAGACTGCACCAAGGCTTGGGAGGATAATGAAGACCAGTGTATGCAATTGATGAATGAGGTATACCTGAAAAACAAGAAGGTGGTGACCAGATGGCCACAGAGTCATTCATCGCAGCGATTTCTCAGAGGAACTAAGTGATACCATCATGTTCCTAAGCAGAGTATTTGGGCTTCCTGATGCCCACTACTTTCATAAATGGATGCTTAGGTACCTAGAGACAATGAACAAGAATGTGCCAGATCAACGCTTCGAGTGGGCGGAGATCATAAGCAGCACTATATCCGAGTAGCTTCAACAACTTACCACAACGGGAGGTTCTACATGAACTCCTATGTAGTTTATCTTTGCCGACCTCGAGAGAGATATTATCCAAGCATTGATGCGGTGTGGGGTTTGGCCCTAAGTAAAAATATATGAATACTATCTAGAGCTAAAGCTAGAAAATAGTATTTCTCAGTTTACAAAGATTAACGATGCCTTCTTCTATGGCATCGTCACGCCTTTGAGGCCAAACATGACTCACGGTACGACCAAGAGCATTGTTGCAGCAACAGAGAAGTGGGGGGCCTTATTCACGTAATTCCCCACCTTCACCTATCTAAGGGCAGCCAACTTCTTGGGGGAACCAACCAAATTGCCAAGATATGCTAGCCCCAAGCTGATCTTGTTGGAGCTATCAAGACAGCTCATAACCTACCACGAAAAGTGCTTGAAGAGAAAGAAGGGTGGAACTCCTTTCCCCCTCACAGTGGGCAGGTACACTTGTCTTTCCCACCACAAAGCCCAAGAGATGTTTGCAGAGCTGGAACTACTCAATCTAAAGCACAACTTCCCAAAGAAAGCCCACTTTCGATGTAAGGAATTTCCTTCCCAGGGCCAAACTCGATCCAATCCACATTCCGCAGATTGAGGATATTTATATCGACCTGTATCATGAGGTCAAGCTCAGAAGGAAAGATCACTCCTGCTTGGCTTTGGCTGAAATCATTCAGTACGGCATAGCCATCGTCCCAAAAGGTTATCACACTGCTGATCAAGAAGTTGATCAGGTATATCTTGACACGGATGGGGACAACTAGTTGTTTGCTTTGTAATTGACAGAACTAAAGCGCCTCAAACCATTGAAGAAAGGGTTAAAGAAACTCTACAGAGAATAGAGCACTGGTGCAGGATGAATGGCCTCATCTACCTCGGAGTTGATTTCACCACATCTCCATTGGGCAACACACCTTCTAGACCAAAACATTTGCCAAAGAGCAAAGGTAAAGACAAGGAGGGCGAGTCAAGCTCTGCCCAAGAAGAGACTCCTGAGAGTCCCCCTTCCGCCGTGTGAGAACAAGTTGTAACTCTGGTTTCTCCAGAGAAAGAAGCGGCCGAAGATGTTCCGATGGGCACATCCACTCAGGATGTTGCCACTACTGCAACTGTTGAGGTCCCTTCTATCCCTTCTCCCTCTCCTCCTTCCCCTCCTCGAGTGACCCAAGTGACCATTCCTTTGGTCGTGTCCTCTCCCCCATCTTCTACTGTTCCCCCTTCCTCATCGTCCATCTTCTCTTCTCTCGCGGAGCTGTCCCCCACCATTTCTTCCCTCATCTCTCAGCTCCCTTCCATTTCCATGTCTTCCTCCCCTACAGTATCTCTTCCTCCCGTGAGCACTTTCTCGGCCTCCCTCTCAATGTCACCTCCAAGTGTCTCAATGCACTTTCCTTCTACTATTGCAGCTACTCCCTTTTCTATTTCTGGCCCCTCTCCCATAAGTCCAGCATGGATCTCTCAGCACCTGAGCCAACAAAAGAGGAAAGTTCCCATCGCACCGATGGACTTCTCCGTCATCCCATCAAAGGGGGCCAAGAAGCAAAAGCCTATAACCCACTTCTCTCAGAGTGCATCAGGAGAGAGAGTAATGGAGATAGCATACCCCAATCCTTTAAAGGATAAAAAGGATCTGTCTTTGACAGATTATACAGTGACCCAAGTCACAATGGGGACGTCTTCAGAAAGCCTTCAAGGAGAGGCCCTATCTGCAGTTGACGCCCTTTGCAAGAAGCTCCAGGAAGCAAAGGAAGAAAAGAGGTTGTTAAAGGAGAAAAATAAACATCTTCTCCACGCCTTGTAGAAAATGGGCAATGCACCTCCTACAATTGCCACTGAAACTCCTGAGCCTCTGAGCCAGGATAAGATTAATGAATATGCCAAAATCGGTGACTAGAGTATGGCAGTTTCCACCTGGAGGAGCCAAATCCTCAAGGAAAGTGAGGGAGTAATCGCCAAGTTCACCAGTTTATATTAGAATATCAATCGGGTGAACAAAGAGCTCCAGGCGATAGCAGGACCCATCTCTCGAAGAGCTGGACCATGCTAGGATGCAGCATGAGACCTTTCAGAAAATGCTCAACTATTCAGTCGAAGATCCGGTCCAAGTTCGGCGTCTTCGGTCACCCTGAGCCCTCAAAAAAATCCTTTCTACTGCTGGATTACCGGTTGATCGGTTAGAGTTTTTCCTGGAGAAGATTGACAAGATCAAGGAGGAAGCCCTGGATGCAATGCATCAAATGGAGCAAATTGTCCTAAGAATGTCTCCGGGCTTGCTCACTCCTTCTTTCGCCTTAAGAAAGGTTGATGAAACTATTCGGATCTTCAAGGAGATCATTTCACAAGGGTTGGGACCAGAAGTCACTTTCGACGCCGAATCCATCAACAACTTGCTGGCCTGTCGTGACTTCATAGGGTACCTGATAGATGCGGAAAACAAATATTCCAAGCTCCCAGAAAAGCTCACAGACGAGCGGGAGACTTGCGAGGCTATCAGTGATCGACACAAGGATCCTTCCCAGGATCAACTTCAACCCATGATCAGCAAGTTCATGGAATACCATGCCCAGTTCCACATCTTGTCACCTGAGCAGCAACAAAAGCAGGATACCCCCTTTCAACCGCGGGACGATGATGAATAGTCTCATTCTTCTCGACCTTCTCCTTGTAAATATCTAAAGTATGTTGACACAAATGACGACATCATCCATGTTGCACCATGGGATGATGTCATCCACAAAGTTGTCAAAAGTCAACAAATGACTTTAGGATATCTTGTAAGATATTTTTGTAATTAAGTGGTTGGTTTGTTTTTGCCTTCTTTTCTTCTCTTCTTCTATATATACTTGAATACTTGTTGTATTCAAGGGTGGATACTTTTCAGATGAGAAATAGAAGTAGGAAGAAAAGATTTTGAACTTTTTGTAACAGAAACAAATATTAATACAATATTTAGACTTTGTGCTGAATACATGTGTTTTACATCAGACCTTTCTTATGTTAGATCTGTGTGATTGTTCTGTTGAATCTACTTCTACTTTGTTGTCATTTATTCATCAGTATTTCTTTATTCATCTATGCAAAGTAGGTTCGGCTCTGTATACTACCAACCCAAATCATAGACCTTCTGACCTTTCTACTTTGGAATTCATTTCTTTTCTCCCTTCAGATCTTTCCTATCTCCCCACCTCGTTTCTTTCCCTTCTTTTACAGTTGGAAATACCTCTACTGGGATGAGATCCCAACCCCTGAAGGCAGAATATTGTGAGACTTGCACAAGATTCCTGCTGGTAGAATAGCAATAAACCAGTTTCGCTTTGCTGACTCAAAGAGGGGCTATGCCCTACACACTGTTGGCTCGTCTGTCCATAGATCTGTCCACCCGATAGATTTTCAAACCAACAATATGGAGATAGAGCATGTGAAGGGGAAGGATAATGTGGTTGTAGACGCCTTGAGTAGACGGAGACACATGGCTATGGCTACTTGGGGGCACAGATTTACTGAGCGAGGATTTTCTAGCAGACTTCCTCGGGACAGTTTCCACCTCACGATCGAGAGAAAATATTGAGTCCTGAGAGATCCCTTGAGGGAGATTTGATGGATTTTCATTAGAGACAGATGGCTTTCTCGACGAGAGAGGTTAGATATATGTTCTAGAGATGGAGGCTTGAGATAGGACATTTTGATAGAGGCTCATCATGCACCTTATTCAGCCCATCCCGGGTGAAGAAGATGCACGCCACTTTGAGACAGTTGTACCATTGGAGAGGACTTCGGAGAGACATGGCTTAGTTTGTGTCATGTTGTTTAGAGTGTCATAGGGTGAAGGCCAAGCATCAACATCAATTTTTCCTCACACCATACCGGAGTGGAAGTGGGACACCATTTCCATGGACTTCATTGTTGGGATACCAATGGCGAGATACCACCACGACGCCATCATGGTCATGGTGGATAAATTGATGAAAGTGGATTATTTTTCTCCGGTTAAGACCACCTATACATCCAATGCAGTGGCACGGGTATATCTTGATGAGATTTTTAGATTACACGGGATTCCACAGAAGATCATTTGCGACCGCAATCCTTTGTACACTTCACATTTCTGGACCACCATGCAACATGCCCTCAGGACAAAGATCAATTTCAGTATAGCATATCACCCTAGAGATAGATGGAAAGACTAAGTGAGTGAATCATATTTTAGAGGACATGCTTAGGATGTACATTATGGATCACCAATCGAGATGGGAGGAGTATCTATACTTGGTGGAGTTTTCCTACAATAATAGTTTCCAGAGTTCGATAGGCATGGCTCCTTTTTAGGAACTTTATGGCAGAGAGTGTAGGACACCTCTTAGTTGGGACAGGGTTTCTCTTGGGCCAACATTACTATAGGATATGGAGCAGTAGGTTATCTTGATTAGACAAAGATTGCAGGAGGCACAAGATAGGTAGAAGAAGTATGCAGACCAGCATAGGACAAATCATAGTTTTGAGGTAGGCGCGAAGGTGTTTCTTCATGTCGACTGCATAAGAGCCCTATCCATTACAGAAAAGGTTCTAAGCTTTCTCCTAGGTTTTTGGGTCCCTTTGAGATCTTGGAGCGCATCGAGCCATTGGCCTATCGTCTAGCGTTGCCACCTAGCTTGTCTCACGTCCATGATGTGTTTCATGTTTCTGTGCTTAGGAGATATATTTATGATCCTTCTCACATGCTAGATTAGACCGCATTGTGGTGTAGGATCAAGGGCGGTGTGATGGTGGAGCCCATCCGCATTATAGAGCGCATGACCCTAGGCCTTCGCGGCAGAGAGATTGACTAGGTTTGGGTCTAGTGGGACATATATGATGAGACTACAGCTACATGGGAGGATGCTACATTGCTACGAGTGTAGTTCCCACACCTGTTCCAGTGACTTCCAAGAGGAAGTCGAGTCTAAGGGGAGGCGGATGTAGTGCCCACTTCCCTTTGACACCTTTTGCTTTGATTTTGATACTATCGACTACACTTATGGACATTGTTGTAGCTTTTTGATTTAGCATGATACTAGATGTTAGAGATACTAGGATTGTTGTTGATTTTGATTCATATATGATGCATGTGGATTATTAGAGACATTTAATATTGATGCTGATATACTATTGACATGGTTATATATATATATATATATATATATATATATATATATATATATATATATATATATATATTTGGACATGTGATATATTTCATCATATTGAGTAGACCTTTGATAATTGGATTAATATTGTGATCATTTTGACATGGATGAAATGTGGAATAGAAATGTTGCTAGAAATTGTAAATGATATCGTATTTGCCTAGATGATATTTGATTCATATATAGGTGATTTTGGAATTATATTGTATATTTTATCATAGATGTTTTTAATGTGGCCATGAGGCCAAAGAGGGTATTTATGTGTTTTGTAGGTTAAATTATTCACAACAAACATCGGGGGGATTGGAGACCAACCACATTGGAATTCTAGATGAATTCAACAAGGGTCACCATGGCAACATGTAATTGTGTGTGTGTTAGAATTATTTGGCTAGGGGAAAATTGTGACCAAGGGGTCATGTGTTGTCTTTTAATTTAGTTTCCATTTTTTTAATGTTAGTATGTGTTTCTTTTAGTAATGTAATTTACTTGTTTTAATTATTTAGATTTTAATGTATGTTTTACCCCTTTATTATTAATGGGTTGTAGTGTCTTAATTAAGCTAATTTAACCTTGTCCTAAACTAATTAAAGATGTGACCAAAAGGAGTTCATTTATTAGACTTGATTTTCTCTTGGATTTTGTGTTGTGTATTGAATGCTTGAGATATTGAGTTTTGTACACTCTACCCTTCATAGGAAACTCGAATTTGGCCTTAGAGGCCAAATTTGGAAGCTTGTGGGACAAGTCAAACTTGTCCCACACCTCTTAAATTGCTATGCAAACCCTACCTATGGGTTGGGGGTCAAAATTAGACCCCATTAGGTGTTTTGGGAAGATAAAAATGTGAAATGTTTATTGCACTTTCTTTCAAGTAATTAATTTTGTCCTTAGGGGGTGTGGGCTTAGATGGTGTGTGTAAGTAACTTGTCATTCCTTCAACCACTTATTAATGGTGCTTTGGAATATGAGGTTGACTAAGGTGATGTGGAGTGGAGAGGAAATGAGGTGGCATCCTACTTGGAGCCACATCATCCTCCTCTCTCCCTTTTCTATTTATTGAAATTATTTTGCTTGTTTGGGGGTTACTTCATTATTTTGTGCTCTTGTATTTTTAGAGAGTTAGAGGATTTTTGGGAGAGCTTGTGGATTTTGGAGCTTTTGGATGCTTTCTTGGTTTTGAGGAGCTTGGAGAATTACTCTTGGAATAATCTCTACTATGGAAAGGTAGGAGCTTTACCTTGCTTATGTTATGCTTTATTTTTGTGTTTATATGCTTGTGTTGAGTATTGTTTTCTTTGGAAATTCTTGTTGGGTGTGGGTAGATTACCTAAGTTTGGAGTAGGAGGAGACTATGGGGAGATTTCATGTAGGGAGGCATAAGATTTTACCTTTTTTTGGAGGGAGTTTGGGTTGGGTGCCCCACCTTGTACAAGGAATGCTTGCATTTATTTCTTGTTTCTTTTATGAGGGAGGCATGTTGGGAATTCGAGACTGCAGAAATAGTGCTAAGATTTAATAATAAACAAAATAATGCACACAGGATCTAAACAATCCCCAAAATCTACAGATGGGAAGTATAAACTAGAATAATCCAAATCAAAACAAAGTACACACACATAACACAACATGTACCATGGTTCACCCAAAGTGTGGGCTACGTCCACCAAAGATAAAGATCTCATATATATATAATACAACAAGAGTACAAACCAACTCTTCAATACAAGAGTATAACGTATCTCTCCAAGAGTATCTCCTCTCCTCCAAATCTCTAAATGGATCTCCATGAGTGCACTACAACTGTGCCTCCAAACACCACCAAAAGATCACATAACCAAGAACTACTACATCTCCGAACTTATACCAAGTTCTTTGTGGATTTGTAATCAAGACCTCTCACATGGGTCTACCAAAGTGCAAGTATGATTGTGCACCAAGAAGTAAGTATGTCTCTCCATCACTACATGCATAACCTGTGCAAACATGAAGACAACCTCCTCTACAATATCTAGATCTCCATGGATCTATAATTCAATATGATCTCATGGATCTACAATACAAGACTAGATCTACATAGATCTATAATACAAGATCTCACCAACATGTGGATCTATAAGAAGAAACTCTATGTGCTTTGCATACTATGCAAGCCATTACAATGAGACAATAACTATACAAAGGAAATATAGTAGAAGATGTTACCCTCTTCTCACCATTCGGATGTACCTACTATTTCCTTCTATCCAGATCCTTTCATGGAGACTCTGTCTTCATGTAACCTATTCTTTCTTTCTCTTCTTCTTCTTCTTTGTCTTCATCCTCTCAATCTAGGAGAATTAAGGATCTAATTCAATCCTTCTCTTAATTCTATTTCTAAACCCTAGCTTTTATGCTTATATAGTCATTTATAAACTTAGGGCACTTAGCCATGCAATTACATCCAATAAATCTACTTTAATGCTAAAAATAGATTTAATTCCCGAGAGTTAATTAAAATTTTTCACACAGTAACCGATGCGATTAACCTCGACCGCATGGATTACTTTTCCTGACCTGGACTAATCGACGCCCGGTTAGCCTTGATCGATCGATCGCTAGTTATGCTTGACTCGGCGTGGATTACTTTTCCTCGACCTAGACTAATAGCGCCGATTAGCCCCGACCGACGCCGGTTAGCCTGACCGACGCCGGTTAGCCCTAACCGACGCTGAGTTCTTCATCAAAAACCAGATAACATGTAAAACATGCAATCTTTGAAGCAATTTAGCTCCACAACCTAACAATTTCCCACTTGGAGATAAATTGCTGAACCTTTGTACTTGTAACTGTGTACATGTACATCACCACCCTCTAACACCATGAAGACCATCTATTCTTTCCTTCAACAATTCTCTCAAAAATAAAACCAGGAAGATCAAACCATCTTCTCAAACCAAGAAGATAAAAACATGACTTACCAAATACTTGCACGAAGCTACTACTGATTCGTGACAACCGAGCTATCCATACATCAAGCTCCCACTGAATCATAACACCAAGCCTCTCATGCAGCCAAGCCATCATGACTAACACACCTGCAAGAGCTCCCACTCAAAATGAAGTACTGAGCTTCAATTGCAACCATAACCATACCTATAAAACCAACCATGTTCTCCATCTATCTATCCATGTCTCCATGCAACCACCAATGCAATTGTCCAAAGACAAATCAAACTGGAATATGTGAAAGAAAAACAAGATCCTGGTAAACATATTCCTAAATGAGTTCTACATGTAACAACAATGGGTGATCAATCCATGACACCTTCATAACTCAAAGAAATCCAAACACTGCAATCTGCAAATCCAACCCTGCATAAACAACTAGCATGCCCAAGACATTCATCTGATAGATAACATACCTATCAAGGAGTAACATAGTAATCAAGAGGAAATACAAACATCCCCTAATCATGCTCAAGGCATCTAAACTATTCCCATAGGCATCCATGTGCAAACCAAACATCTGCATCATCATAGACTCAAAAAACTGAATCCATCCATATGTATAAACTCACCTATACATCCATCCACATCACTTGGCTCTCCAAAAGTGCCAAGTCTCTCACCGACTAACTCAAATCCATATATGAATCCTATGCTCATCAATGTCAATAACAAACAACCATGCTAATCCATGCAACTAATACCAAGTGCAAATACCAGCAAACATGTCATCAACATATTGCACACACCAAACCAAACCAAGATGAAAGCAAAACAAGAGCACCATCAAAAATGGTAAATAAACACTGCTGTCAAACTTGTGACCAAACTGACCACGGTTTCCCCTAACCGACCATGGTTTCCCCTAACTAACCATGGTTTCCCCTAACCAACCACGGTTACTAGATGACCGACCACAATTAACACTAATCGACACCGGTCTCTCGTAATAACTATGTGATCAATTTTCTCTATTTCACCCTTAAAACTTTGAAAATTGCTCTATCATCTAAAATCAGCTGAATCTACCATCAACTCTCATCCTTAAGGAATATCCAAGCACCATAAAATAAACCAGAAGTGACATCACAAAGCTATAAACTCAATATACCTGCAAATCCATGATTTCTCTCCAAAACCAACTAGTGCCTCTGCCATACTGAATAGTAGCATTCTCCTCTCACTCTGCATGTGCATCATGTATCCAATCTAGTAATGCCAACAACCATGGCTTGCTCCCACTGAACACGAAATTCCTTGCACTTCCTCTAACACCAAGCTCAAAAGCTAATATGTCAATGAGAAATAAAACCAAATGAAAGAAAATATAAATTGATTCCCTTCTTATCAAAGAATAATTCTACATCACAGAAGTTTGGACTTCTTGTGAAGTAGGTGAATCAACTTCTTTTCATCATGTGTACTCAACATCTTTTGTTACTTGCAACTATGTCTAACCATGACTTTTCATTGAGGATCTCATCCTTAGACTAGATATCCTTGTCCTCAAGATTCCACACAACTGGGAAATAAAAGTCAAACAACACCCAAAAAAAATGGTGTAAATCCGTGCACACTATCCAAACATAATATCAGTTGCTCCAAACAAAAGAAATAAAAATGTGAATCATATAGAGATACCTGACTCAAAGTCTCACTAGACTAACCAAGCCAACTCTATCCTCTTTCTGATCCAAACATTGAAGTGATCTACACCATCTCTGCCATATACACTATGTGCAAGAAACTCAATCCTCCAAACCAGGACACTGAACCAGCCATGCCCTCTTCTACTGTAAGAAACCCTGTGCAAACTTGTTGTCACAGAGATCGACCATGGTTCGCTTGACCGATACCGACTACCCTCTGTGACCGATGTTGGTTCCCTGATCAACATCGGTGTTGCTGGAACTAACACAACACCCCAAATTGGCATAGGTCACCAAACTAGGTGCCTACTCCAACCAAAGCCGATAGTTGTGTTGAGCTAGTCATTTCAAGAAGCACCCATCCTTACACAAAAACTTAACAACAATAATACATGTAATAAAACTACACCAAGATGAAATACATCACCTTACCAACACCAAGATACTCAACCACATCTTCAACTGAAGAACATGTTTCTCTGATGGAAACCCCATCTTCATTCTGTGCTACTATATTCATCTTCTCTAATGAAGCCCATGCATCTAACTGCACCAAAGGATGCATAACTGCTCCTTTTCTCTCATTCTCAGATCTAGATCTACAATCCTAAACATGCATGTGCAACCAAAATAATATAAGCACTGCAATACCAAGATAAAACCATACCTCAATAACTGGATCTGCAATCTGACCAACATGCTTGTGCCTCCAAGAACTAGGGACACCTCAACAAACAAGATACATTCCATGCATCTTTCCATTTCTTCAGATATGTGATTTTTGTTTAAAACTAGGCTGCCTAGTAACCGACCACAGTCACCTTGTAACCAACCACAATCAACTTGTAACCGACCATGGTTATGCTATAACCGACCACGGTCACCCTACCGGCATCGGTTGCCACTTAACCGATGCCAATCACTATAATTTCCAACAACCTTACTCTTCCAGATCCCACTTGAGATTAAATCTCTTCCTGTGATCTTCACATCAAGAAAAACAAACCCTTCTCTCATACACCTGTCAGTAAAACACTAACAATATACTAAAGCAAAACCTTTCTCTGAAATAACCAAGCTAACCAAGATAACCAAGCTCTGATACTAGTTGTTGGGAATTCGAGACTGTGGAATAGTGCTATGATTTAATAATAAACAAAATCATGCACACAGGATCTAAACAATTCCCCAAAATCTACAGTAGTGGAAGTATAAACTAGAATAATCCAAATCAAAACAAAGTACACACACATAACACAACATGTACCATGGTTCACCCAGTGTGGGCTACGTCCACCAAAGATAGAGATCTCATATATATAATACAACAAGAGTACAAACCAAATCTTCAATACAAGAGTATAACGTATCTCTCCAAGAGTATCTCCTCTCCTCCAAATCTCTAAATGGATCTCCATGAGTGCACTACAACCGTGCCTCCAAACACCACCAACAGATCTCACATAACCAGGAACTACTACATCTTTGAACTGCTACCAAGTTCTCTGTGGATCTGCAATCAAGACCTCTCACATGGGTCTACCAATGTGCAACTATGATTGTGCACCAAGAAGTAAGTATGTCTCTCCATCACTGCATGCATAACCTATGCAAACATGAAGACAACCTCCTCTACAATATCTAGATCTCCATGGATCTATAATTCAATATGATCTCATGGATCTACAATACAAGACTAGATCTACATATATCTATAATACAAGATCTCACCAACATGTGGATCTATAAGAAGAAACTCTATGTGCTTTACATACTATGCAAAGCCATTACAATGAGACAATAACTATACAAAGGAAATATAGTAGAAGATGTTACCCTCTTCTCACCATTCAGATGTACCTGCTATTTCCTTCGTCTGATCCTTTCATGGAGACTCCGTCTTCATGTAACCTATTCTTTCTTTCTCTTCTTCTTCTTCTTCTTTGTCTTCATCCTCTCAATCTAGGAGAATTAAGGATCTAATTCAATACTTCTCTTAATTCTATTTCTAAACCCTAGTTTTTATGCTTATATAGTCTTTATAAACTTAGGAAACTTAGCCATGCAATTACATCCAATAAATCTACTTTAATGCTAAAAATAGATTTAATTCTCGAGAGTTAATTAAAATTTTCTCACATAGGTAACCGACATCGGTTAACCCTGACCCAACGCAGATTACTTTTCCCGACTGGATGACCGACCTCGCTTAGCCCCGACCGATGCCGGTTATGCTTGACCAAGATTAATTTTCTAACTCGACCGACCGACACCGGTTAGGCTCGACCGATGCCGCCATTCTTGTCGAACCCGGTAACATGTAAAACATGCAATCTTTGAAGCAATTCAACTCCACAACCTAATAAGGCATAAGATATCGAGGGAGACATAAGAGTATGTGGGAGTTATATGGGGTACTTGAGGAAGGCATAAGAGTATGTAGGGCATTTGAGATATGCATTGAGGCTTTAAGGTGGGCAACCATTCCCATTGGGAGGCATAAGTGGCCTCCCATAGGTCTTGCTCCTTTGGCTTTCATTTTAAGACTTATTTTTATTGTTTTGTTGTTCTTCTTTCTTGTGTTGATTGTTGTTTTGAATGTGGTTGAAATGGATGTGAAATATTTGTTTATGTTGTGGAAGCTTTTTATTTCCATGTGTTGGAATTATCTCCCATTATAATGTGGTTGGGGCTCGGGGCCAATGGAGAGGATGGATTCTCCTCTTCATTGGGTATCTTGGTTGGGTGGAGAGCGTTGCCTCTCCCCCCATTTTGTTGTGAATCAAACAAATCTTGGAGGAGCTATCTTGTTGGAGTTGTGAAGCTTGGAGTCTTGTTGAGACCTTGTGAAACTTCCTTAGTATTATTCCCACTTAGAGTGGAGGAAACTTGTAATATGATATTCTATTTTAGCTTGTATTATTGTATGATCTTTCCCACTTCAAGTGGAGGACATTGTATTGATATTGTAAAGGAAATTTGTATTCAAATAGTTTTTATTGATATTGTATTGTATGTGGAAAGAAACAAATAAGAAAAGAAAGAAGAAAGAATTGTATTGTAGAGTTAGTTTTGCAAAAAGAAAAGAAAGTAATTCTCTTTATTTGAAATCTTGGTTGTATTGTGAGAAAAGTAGTTCTTTGTGTTAAAAGAAATGAGTTATACTCAATGGGAAAATAAATTCTAATTTCTTTGTGAGATTGTGTTGTTGCAAATGAGAAAGTAGAAATAGAAAAGTGATAATATGTTAAAAGTATGCATAGTAAATTTGAATGTAAAAGAAAGTTGTTGTAGTTGTTTTAGATATTTGAGTTGTAGTGAAAATGGAAGAGACAACAAATTTGAAATAGGGAATTGTTGCATTTTGTATTAGAAAATAACAATGTGAAATTAGATATATATCCTTTAATTTTTCTCTTGGAATTCAAAGAAAATTAGTTGAATAAAATGGAATAGATCTTGTAGTTGTTATTGTTACTATTGGATTTCTAAATGTTTTAAATGAGTAATTTTAATCAAGAAATGAACTAATGAAATGAAATTCCAAAACTGGAAACTTTAAGAGTATAAAATCAAGTTCAGATCGTATTTTAGTACCTTTTAATTACTTTTAGTTTTTGAGAAAATATCAGATTTGAGGTTCTGTTTTCCAAAAACAGGACCGCCGCCCTGTGCAAAGTGGCGGTCCCGTAACCGCCGCTCAGGATAAGGCGGCGGTCTCAAAACCATCGCTCAGTAGGGTAGCGGTCTATGGTTTTTCACCCAAGAAGGGCGATGGTCCTAGGACCGCTTGGTCTTTCTAGGTGGCGGTTCTGTCACTTACGACAGAACTCCGCGGATCCGTGCCTGTGTGAAAACTTAAACTAGTTTTTACTAATTTATAAGATGTAAAACTTAACCAATGGCTTCCAACAAGCAAACAATGAGTAATCCCTTGGATTTGAACAATAAACCATACAAATGGTGGATTAAAAACATTCCTTTCATCTATAACAATGGGGGTAGGGTTTGCCCCAAATTTGAAAACCCAAATACACTTAGTGTGGATACAAAACCAGATTGGTGGAGGAAAACCCTCCCAATCCTTGAATGGAAGTAATAACAACATTAAAACTTTAATCTAAGCTAATCTAAACTAGATCTTCTTGTAGAATCCTCCATGGCTCTTCCTCTTTAGCTCCCATGGCTTCCTCCTCTCCAACCTGTAATTTTTGGCAAAACAAATAGACCAAATGAGGGAAATAGAATAAAGGAAAGGATTTAATAAAATTCATAAGGATTTTAGGGCTAAGTTTGGAACCCTAGGATCTAGTGGCCAAGATGGATTTGATCTAAGGGTGGAGGATTCACCCTAATTTTGTTAGGTAGAAATGTATTTTAAATGTTTAATTTAAAATCCTTAAGGGTATGTGTAGATGGGTGAATGGGGCCATTTAAATTGCCTTAGAGTGTTAAACCTTTGTTAGTTCTTAGCAAGCCTTGGGAAGTCACAAAAGGACTCTAAGTTAATAAGATAATGAATTTAATAAATTAACATAAGGTTAACCTTTCTAGGATTGAACATTATCTAAAGAGAAGAAAATATTTAATTAAGTAAATTAATCCTTGGTACCTTCCTATTGAATAATTGATTAATGGACCTTAGAGATAAATTTGAAAATATGTTAACCTTTTAACTAGACCTGGTTCTTCAATCGTAAAGTTGAGTTTAGTGGTGTAAGTTAATTTAATGAACCCTAAGGGTCAAGCACCCTTGTAACATTCTTATAACTTAAACAAAAAAAAATTAGTCGCAATTTTTGGGTTAAGTGTTAGGTTGTAGCATGTTCCTAGAGCGTCTTTTGCAGGGCTTTACATAATATTACTTTGTTCAATACTTTATAATTCTAAAATATGATCATTTGTATCGAATCGTTTGATTTTTGGATGTGATTTTGGAATAATAAAAATATGAAGTGAAAACTTTATGTATTTATCACCCCAATTTATGGAACTCTCTTTATTCAACATGGAGAACCTAGTGTAGGTTCTAGGTTGTGTTTAGAGTTTTTTAATTGCATTTATATCTATTTTGCATAGGATCTTCATGCTTGGATTCATCCAAACTTGCATCGAGATTTGCATTAAAGATCTAATTTGTGTATTCAAATACAATATCCATGCCCCCATGGTGGCATTTTGACTACATTTACATAGGTTTACATTTCCCGCATTATCTAATCTAACTTGGCTTTGCCTCGGATCTGTGTATCTTTACTTTGAAAGATATAAAATTTCAAAGTCTTCAAATTTTGTGGGAGCTTTGTCATCCATCTCGGCATAAGGGTTCACTAAGGATCACTCCTTGCATTCAACAAGCAACATTGTTACGTAACATGTAAACTTTCTAAATATTGTGCACACTGAATTTACTCTTCATAATGTTTTGAATTTGCAAACCATTACAGGACCCTATTAAGGTAAATAAAAACATTTTCATAACTAGGTTGAGAGAGACTAGTTTATGCAGACACACCAACTCCAAGGCAGAAAGTTGTTAATAAACCATACATAAACAAACCACCTCCCTTGATCATAGTAAATTGCTCTCTCTTTATACCAAAAGGAGAAAAACCTGATTCCTTCTCATGTTCCTGCATAAACAATGATTTAGTGTTTAGAATTGTGTGGAGGCCATGCAAGAAAATGCAAGCCTCCGCTACCAAAAATTATGATGTGCACTCTCCATAATGGGAGATGCTACATAGTGTCCCCTTCGTAATGCAATGAAGGTACCCTCCCTAAGCCATCGGCCTTGAATGATCATCGATCGACCCCGCCTAAGTAATTATGCCTCACCCTTACCAATCCCATCCATTGTATACGCCTTCTTATCCCTCGCCATTGCTACTCCATGCATGTGGGATCATTAATCACCATTACTATTATTGCTTCAAAATCATCTTCTCCCTCAACATTTCATTTTCACTTCATTCCCCCATGCTCATCACCATTCCAAATTATAACAACAAAAGAATCGGTAGAAGAGTAAATGGCAGATTACAATTCCTAGTGGAGTGTTGGGAACAAATGCTACTCTTCCTGAAATCAACCCAAAATGTTTTGAAAAGAAAATATTCGAAATGAATGCTCCTCTCCCCTGTTAAATTCAATCGATCTTAAGAATGTGTCATCTGGGAGACTCAAATTGTCACGGGAAAATGGCATGTACCTTAAAGGAACACGCTATAACCACTTGGCCAAAGTGACCATCCTTTTCCATTCACTTGCGTACACATTTTTGTTAGCTACTTAATTCACATTAAATTTCTTGCAGCTTTTTTTATTTTATTAAAAATATCTCATAAACACTTGCATGTTATATATTAGTGCCACCTTGTGGCTTATTCCTCTCCACCACATTGTTTTATCTACAAATGAATGTAATGGTTCCATTAAAAAAAATGTAACCATGTGATCTACCGATGTTACAATTCTACAAAATCTAACGGTCTTGTCTCCATTATTGCCAAAACCATGACGGTTTTAACTATTTTTCATTGTAGGAAGAGCGATTTGCCCACCTAGGATCCACATGTCATAGTCATTACATTGGACTCAAGACACGTATCCCATTTTTCTTTGGGTGTTTGATTACTATTTAAGATTAACCCCGAGCTCCAAACCAACACTCTACTCTCTTGCATACCCATCGTCAGGTGTGTTAAAAGGTATGTTATATTTTAAATAAAGTGAGTCATTTTAAGTTTTCATTATATAGGAATTCAATTATAGTTTGCATGTTAATAAAGGTCAACTAACACTCTTAGGACTCGTAAGGAAAGGGAGCCAATTCTGGCGGAACCTGTGAAGGAAATACGGTTAAGAAAACTTAGGAAAGATGACATAGTTTCTAGTACTTTGTGGAGATGATGAATTTGTAAGAAGAAATGGAAAGGAAAAGTGACAATCGAAGTGAAGGCTCGGCCGTGGAAAAGGACCATGAATCGAAAGATAATGAAGTAAAGATGGAGACTGAGAACCCCTTCTGGTCAAGAGATGGAAAAGGATTCGAATCCCAAACACACAAATATAGAGGAAGCAAGGGGCTAATCTTAATGCTTTGAAAATTTCACAAAAATATTTGTTTGCAGCTCAAGACGTTGTGACTTAAAGCTAGTGCATTAAGAAAGGAGTTCGAGCAATGTCGATTGGATACGATATTAATTAATAGGCATCAACCGAGTATGGTGTCTAGAGAGATGAAGGAATTGCAAGAAAAGACTGATAAAATTTCCACAATTCTAGTAAACTAGCATATGGAAACAACAAATAAAAGGTGTGAGATCATTGAGAAGGAAATTCTTGGCATGAAGGAGATCAAGCTACAAATTTAAAGTTTGTATGTGTTGAATATGAAGAGTTCGGTGGAGCATCTGAAAATGATGGTGGAACTGGTTAACGCAATGTAAAAGGAAAAGTAGCTAGAGAAGTCAGGAGTCATCCCCAAGAAGGAAATGATTGATCCGGATTATGAAAAATGGAGAGTGACAATTACTGGATTGGTGAAGGAATGGACTGAAAGCATGAAGACTTTGGATGATATTGTAAATTAATAGATTCTGGGTCTAGCCTCTTGGTGTGTTGTTTCTTGTTAGTTTTTATTTCTTGATGCTAGTTTGGTTGTGAGATCGATGTCTTTTAGTTGTTAGTCCTTGTTGTAGGCTTCAATGGGTATACCCCTGGACTTGGTTGTTTGTCTTTTGTTGGCTTATTTGTACGAGGTAGGGTCCCCTTAACCCTCCTTTACCTTTAATAAAAAATAAATAAAGGTCAACTATAAAGTTTTTTTAATTGTATAATCATCTCATTTTTTAGTGTTATTCAATAAATAATTGAATATTATTTTTGATAGTAGTTTTTATCATCATTTTATAGTCATTTTATAGTGTTGTTCATATCTATATAGTTTTGTCATTTGTACCATTATGTCTCCAAATATCTCAAGTTGTCTACCATCGTTATAAATCAAATTGTAATTTGTCATTGTGAATAAAGTATCATTTATTTGGTCAATGTCATGTCATTCTAATATTGTCATATTGTTAGTATCGTCTTGTCGATAAAAGTGCCTTGAAATTGTGTCAAGAGTTGAAATATTATTATCATCATTATATTGTGTCATCAAATTCAAATTTATTGTCATTGAAAAATTAGTCTAGAATGTCATTGTAGCATTCAGAGTCATTGTCAAAGAGTCAAAAAATTAAAAAAATTCCTTTACGGACACATTTTTGGTGGAATCAGATGTCCAATTGAGGTATGTATTTGAGCCTCAATCTAAATGTGTTGACTAAACATCAGACTAGATTGGAGGACGGAGGCACAAGAGGAAGGAGGTTGAACAACGACCTCTCGTCACCACACTCACTGGGGCCACATGAAGTTATGGTGATGATTTTTTTTAGTTGTGTGCTTTATTTTCAGAGTTCCTGTTTCAAGTTATGTGTAGCATGTTTCTTTTTAGAGTTACATTTTGATGAATAAATGAAAATTTCACATTACAGGGGGAACATAACACCAATGTTCCATTTCCATTCTAAGTCAAACCGGATAAACTCAAGGGCAACTTATAGTGGCGGTGACAATTCCTATGTTGTTTGAGATCGAGTGGTAGTGTTCGATAATAGTGGCTATAATTAAGAACAATTTTTTTTTAGGGATGTAATGTGAATACATTTTCTAGTGTGAGTATTTTTTATTCATATCGGTAATAAATGATCAGCGATTCTTATGTATTTCCTTGATGTAAAAATATATTAGAGAGAAAAACACCCGCATAAGATAGTTCATGGATCTTGAAAATGTGATGCGTCTTGATGGTGGAAAAAATATCTTCATCCACTTGTTTTTACACCTTGATTTGCAAAAAAAAGGCTAAGGGCAAATGGGTGGCTTGAACTCCCAAAATTTTAAATTTATTATAACAATATATATAAAATTTTGATATTATTTTTCAATCAAACCAAAGTTCTAACTTTATAATTAAAATAAAATAAAGTAAAAATTTAACCAAAATCAATTAAACTTGTCAAAATTTGGGATTCAATAAAACAATTCCATACATACTCTTGGGATCAACTCATAATATAAACCTACTAAAAATGGAACCCTATATATAATGGTGTCATCAAATATTGGAGAAGAAAATCAAATTTGTAATATTTTAAAACATTGAGCTTCTTATATATGAATTGAACAAGATCATAAAAAGTGAGCCTAATATGAGTCATATTAGTTACATGAGTAAGTTTAAACTAAAAGGGTCATGACATTGAACTAAAAGTTTATTATAGAGAACATCCAACTTCAAACATCCCATGGAATGTACCTTTATTAAAAACAATGACAATGAATCACATAAGTGATCTTCTAAAATGATGAAGACTTTGTAGAAGAAAGGGTTATACATAATTCCAATGTGAAAAATATTCCTTCATGGGTATACATAGGGATATGTGACATACTTATTCCTAAATTATGGATTAATTAATTGCAATTAAGAATTAAATTATTAATGTTCTAATTATAGTTATCCCTTTGTTGGAATTTTCAATGTTGGAATAGAGAAGTGCAACACTACATTCCCAAATGTAATGGGACTATACTATAATTTCTCCATGAAATATTTACATATCTATGTACAATAACCACTAAGAGTAAATACATGTTTGCACTATTTTTACATGTGTTAATTTTATGGGATGGTGTTATCTATAATATATACCAAAGATATTGTCTCAAGTACCATGACTATCTCTATCAAGATAAGAAATCAAAAGTGAAGGGTCGGGTGAAACATAGAAAATCAAATCTAAGGGGATAGAAGAAAAATAAATTTGATAATAAATAAATGAAAATGTCGAAATATAATAGAGTAGTCAATTAGACAATTCAAGTGAGGGAGATCAAGAAAAAATTGAACAAGAAAACAAACAACAAGAAGCTATGTTTAATAAACTATGTAGTATATGAAGATATGTTAGGAGTGATAATCTATGGGAACATTAATGATATTATCAAGTGAATATCTAATATTAGGAAATGTAAGTGTCACATGTCATGGGGGAGAAACATGTCTATCATTATTTTAATATGAAAAATGACCTCAAACGATAAAGTAAATTGAACCCTTTGTATGAATTATATGATCATTTACATGCCATGTAGGTCTAGTAGGGATATGAACCATGTGTAATATAGTCCATGGTCCTTTTCATAAAATATGAGATTGTATGGTTGTATCTTTGTCAAACTCTTAGAGGTAGCAATTTATGCTATATGAGCTCACGATCTATAAAAATAAGTGTTATAGGATGAAATTAGATTGTAGATTTTTGAGGTTCTACATTAGGTTGTTGTGAAATCATAGTATAAAGGGTAATATTAATGAATAATGACCACGTAAGATACACAATGTAAACATAATAAATAACTTAATGTAAAAAAATATGAAAAATGCAACTATACAATACTAATGATCGCCTTGTGTTGAATGATATAATGTTGAAGCTCAAAGTACATATCAAATGAAATATATAATGATTTCATAACATTTTGTAATGTCAAATGAGATGAAATGTGTAACGCCCATAATTTCACATCCCAAAAAGTAACAAAGAAAATAGACATTTTATTTATTTATTTATTATTGTTGTTGTTTGATACAACATTGGGCCACATAAACACTAACACTTACATTTACAATTAATCCAATGAATATATGATTTATAGTTTTACTTTTGTATGCATTAAATTTTATTACTTAAGAAGTGTTACATTTGTAGGAAGTATGGTTAAAGTCATTATGCCGATAATACCACATTACAAATGAGGTTCATTTCATTCCTGGATTAAATCATGAGTTAGATTCCATAACAAGTTTCTTGAACACTATCCTTCTATGAAATCTAGGTCACACGTAGTCCCATGCTATCGAAGGTGAAGAGTATAACTCAAAATACCTTTCACGGGTCCCGCTTACCTCCTACCAAGGTGGTTTATAGAAACATTAAGTAGGTTCAAACATGATTTATCCTTCTCTTAATTAGGTAAGATGGAGATGTTTAGCTCAACACGAGAGTGATACCATGAAATGACACAACGTTTCCCCATACTATGATGACCAAAGACCCATTAACTAAACATGATGCTCTCTTGTGACCACAATATTTGTGAATATCATTACTAGCCAAGGTATGAGGCCCTCACTCAAGCCTATCACACGAACAAGGGTTGATAAGAAGATCACTTATGAAACCACTATGAGTCCTAAGGAAGTATTTTCATGGAAAAAACTAAGTTTGGCTCAAGTTTCCCTTTGCACATTGCTCTAAGTTGTTCAATGACACAATTAGGGAAAATATACTCATGGATTTTACATGTGAAGAGGGATTTATCGATTTATGCATGTGAAAAACTATCGATATGAAAATTATAGGGAAGTTATTACCACATCTACTAATAAGGGATAACTTGATTAGAACCATAAAAGTGCTCATCCTTGTTTCTTTTAGCGCATCGTCTCACAATAAAGTTAAAACATTATAATAGTTACCTTGTTTGTTACCCTCCAATTGGGAATAACTTAAAAATGGTTTGGAATTATTACATTAGACTCGTGTGATAACAAGTACAACCTATCAACTCATTTCACATCATACACTTGGGATTTTACTTAGATCCAAAAGGGGCGACCACCTACATTTTGGCAAAAGGGCTCCAAACATATTTTTATTTATTACCAAGACCATTTTCAATCATATCATCATTATACATTGTTATAAATTTTCCTAAGAAAATTATTAACTTCCATCTTTTCCGTGCTCCTTAGTTATATTTAAATGAGTGCATTACCACTTAACTTTATCACACAAAGTGTACTTAAAAGCAAACAAATGCTTACTTTTTTTCTAAAAATTATGAGAGAAGAGGGGTTTTACATGATTATCATGATATATGATTGAATATTTTAACAAGATATGAAATGTTTGTGTGACCCATTTACTTGGGTATATTTTGGTCAACCAATTTTCTCCTAGATTATAATTCATGAGGATGTTCAGTTTACACATCCTAATTAGGAAAATCCTCCCTATGTGTGGTACAAGATACTCCCTTAAGGTGGTGCACAACTCGATTCCAAAGACCATATGTCACTATGTTCATAATAACATACTTGGGTTGATTACTTTAATTGAACAAGTTACAAAGATTCAACTACACACTATGCATTACATACAATCATTAATGTTACACATTATTACATAACCTAACAATGGTTATAACAAAGTTTAGTTTCAAGCTTATAATATCCTTTTCTACGTTGCAAAACCATATTTACACATACTATGAGATCAAAAACATTACTCATTCACAACATTGTGACATTATATTTCTTTCCATTATTCAGTGTTATCGAGATATTCTCTTACGATCATGCTAACATCTTTTACTTTCCTTGACTATCTATTGTTCCTTTAGAAAGCATATTTCTAATCATACAAGAGTATCAGTCAACTAAATCACAATTACCAAACCATTATCGTTTCCTCATAAAAATAAATGTGGTTCTTACTTAAATTAATACAACAATGATATTTCCATTAATCACTACCTAGATAAGGCCCCAATTTCAATAGCAACTGCATACATTTCAATATAAACATGCAACTACAAAACAACATAATATTGCTATTGAGTCCTTTTGTTTAGTGTACCTGCAACCAAAAGCATGGTCAACCCAAATAACTGGCATGAAAATCTCCTATGATCTAACACATTTCATGTATGTATATTTTCCATTCACAATGATATCAAAAAAATTACATACACTTGGAGAGAGTAATAAGTACATATTCAGTTTAAATGCATTTTCAACTTTAGAAAGAGAGGAGAGAAAACGTAATATCATACAAAAGCAAAATTCTTGAAGTACGTAACTAATAGAGGCTCGATACAATCTCATGAATGTGTCCTAATTTCTCTAAACAGTTATTAAACCGAAGGGGGTCCCAAGATAAATTTCTAGCTATTATTTCAAATTTATAAAAGTGAAAATTTAGCCTAAGTAATTGCATACAATTTTTGAGGAAATCCTTCAATAATCACCAAATCCACAACTCAACAATAGAAAAGAGAATGATTCAACAACTCATTTTGAGCACACTTGCAACTATCATTGCAGCCAAACATCTAACCCCTTTATACAAGCAACTTCTACACTCCACCCCCAAATATTCCCTTTGGTATCTCTTAATTAGATGGAATCTTTCAGCTTTGTAGACACAGTATTCGGGGCATTTGCAATTACAAAATATGACAAAATTCATGTCTTTTGTGCTTTGATGGATGTCCATACTCTGATTCAAAGCTCCCATTTTGGCATAGACGAGGAAGATGTTGACATAAGCTTGGAATTTGGCTTCATACTTACCAATTGCATTTGCATGATAGTTCTAAGGCCTTTTAAACAAACCCATTTTGTGCATGTACTCGCAACCATTATTTTCCATGCAACCCATTTTTTCATGGTATTTTGTCAAACAGTTCATATGTTTTATGCGTCCATGTTTGCATGCATGACTACTATAACACTTACAACTACAACATTTGACGTAAATCTTGTCTCTTTTTATTTGATGGATCTCCATTCACTTGTTCCAAAGCCCCCAAAAATATGAGATATTTTTTTTAAAATTGTTCACATGGCTTGTCTATTCTTTGGCATTTTTCATACTTGTCTAAAAGCTCATCTAAAGATCTGATTTTGGCACAGATTTGGAGGGTTTAAGATTCTATTGCTTCATTTACAAAAGATCTTTCTGACATATAGGATGCACCCAATGAATCCACCAATATTTTCCTTAGCCCATGGCACAACTAATTGCATGCATTGGGTGCTTCCCCTTCCGACTTCTTGAAGAGGCTACCCTTCACTCATAATGCACCTGATCGATCAACTCCTCCAAATGCATCATGACCACCCATTACATAATAGATGGTCATAATGCATTAACAGGGTTGACCAGGATGCATTATGAGTGAAGGTCCTCCCACCTTTACCATTAAAGACAATCCATACATGTTTAAAGCTTCATATTTTGGAGAATTTGGTGTAACACAACATATGCAATCCTCGGCCTCTTGACCAAATGGAAAAAAAAATTATGCCCAAATGCACCCACAAAATCAAAATGATCTTATTATTTTTATTTTGTTATTATTAATATTTCAATTCTCATTTTATAATTAATCATTTAAATAAAAATGATAATGACTATTATTCTTATTATTATTTATAATGTTAATATCTTGCATTCCTAAAACTAGAGCAATCACAATGATTAATTCACACATCGCTCATATATTCGTAGTAAAATATGATCACAATTAAAATTGCACACAAATATTCTAATAAATCTTGAATGAGAAGTTCAACCAAGCGTAAACCGTTTTGACTTACAAAAGACTCTCTCAAACTAAGGTTATGATGTTTTTGGCATATAAATTCCATTTGTTCATGTAGAATTTGATCTCGATTCAATTAACTTATAAATATAAGTCTATTCCCAAAACACCAAATAAGTTGTTGTGAAACACAAGTCACTTCGTGAAGGAACCCACACCCTCACTAACCATAAGTAATGGGTAGGACGCTACAAAACATTTTGGTAAATTGTGGCCACATGGATTTACATATAGCTTTGCACAAGATATGATGTATAATGTGTTGATATAGCTCATGGATGCTTACAATGATTGGATTTAAATCAAACTTATGGGAAAAATAGTAATCTTTGTTAATTATATTGAATCTTATGAAATAATAGTGGATAATTGCTTTAGATCATATAGAAACATTTACATTATTAGTGCTTACAACATACAAGGAACTTGTGGTTTATTTTGAATTATCTTAAGACTCTTTGATTTATTACTCTTGATGTGTCATATGAATTTTTATACTTATTCATGTTCCATACTTTCTTGGGCTCTATATTATTTTGTTGTTAAGGAAACCAAATTTTTACATTTTAAGACTTAAATTCAATATTGTGGTATATTTTTCATCTTGTCATATCACATTGTAGTGTAACTCGATCCCCTTGAAATTGAAAGGAAATAATATTATTAATTATATCGACAATTTATTCCATTTTCTCTAACCATGACTTATAATTGAATTGCATGATGGTAAAAACTATGAAAATAATGCCTCTAATATTCTAGGCCTAAATGAAAGTAAAAGTTTAATTTTACATAATGGTCCTTCATGGAAAATTGTGTGTTATAATTCATCTTTTTCATTCCCTAATTTATCAAAAAATCAAGTTTATATTATGTTGTTTCTTATCTTTTTCATGATTGCTTGTCTATGCTCACTTTCCACAAAATCTTGAATGACCATTGGTTTCTATTTGAGTTGATATTGTAATATTTAGCTTAAAAAATTATAGTATACATCATCTTATTTAGGTTGTGAAATAGTTAGAGGAGTCACATCTAATGGTTTTATATTATATTTTCAAATGTAACTACACCATTATCAATGAGTTCCTTAATTTTGTGATGCAAGGTAAAATTGACGTAGGATCTTCCTAAGGCTCAAATGTGAATACACCATTATCGGATAGTTACTCAATTTTGTGTTGCAAGGTCAAATTGATGCAAGATCATCCTATTTAGGTTGGTATGCAATGTTTCTAACTTATAAACATAATGAGATACATTGACTTATTTAGGTTATTAAATAGCTCTAAAGAGGAGTCACATCTTAATGGTGTTGTATTAGATTACTCAAATGTGACTACACCATTATCAAGGAGTTCCTCATTTTATGTGTTGCATGGTAAAATTGATGCAATACCATCCTAAGAAAATAAACCAAATCTGGAATTTTATAAAGATGAGTAGGAGGAGGAAAGAGATAGTTTGGATAAAGAAAAAGGAGGATTTATGAGGATAAGTGAAGAGATATGGAAGTGCATGGAGAGGAATCACAAAAGAGTGTGCACAAAACATAGAGAAATGAAGGTTCAAAGTAAAAATAGCACATAGTAAAAGGTTTGCATAAAGAGAAGGGGAAGCTCTACATAAGGACAAAAAAGGAGAGAACTTGTTGAGATTATAATGTAAGGCAGATAACATGGAAGATTACAAAAGGAATATTTGAGGAGGCACGGTAAAGGAAGAAGAATGTGAGAGGAGAATCCAAAGAGAAGAAAATACTTAATGAAGAGTTACATCAAATATTAAGGGAATATGAATCCGATAGGAGACAATAAAATGAATGTGTAAATAAGGTACAAGGGAGAAGGTTTGAGGTGATAAATGGATTGAGTGCACATATGACTGATTCCTATGAATCAAAAAGAGAGGAGGATAACCTAATGAGAGGGTTACATGACGCAAGAGTTTGGCCATTGGGAATCTGGAGAACTTGGAACTAACCTGGACGAACAAGATAATCTACCTAGGACACATGAAATGTGGGTATTGGATGTATGGATTTACATTTAAAAGGAGTGATATATAAGGAAAACAAAATGATTTTAGACTAAACTTGTGATAAAGGATAGAAGATAGTAGCATGGAATGAGTAGTGAGATGTCGATGGGGAACGAAGATCAATAATTCAAATAAAATAAATATGTGAGAATAGGATGTTAGGAAATATAAAATATAGTGTTCACATTATTATTGTTGTGAGAAGTAGATTAATATTGTAATGGGTAGATTATAATTGTAAATATAATTATCTATTGTTGTTATTGCGTAGATAATTTGTTATGTGAGATAGTTGGAGAGAATTGTGGAGTAAGTTGTTTTGAGTAGCTCCTTGATTATAGGAAAATAATTTCCCATATATTTGTAAACATCCTAAATGAATATAGAAAGTAATATTACTTTGTTCAATACTTTATAATTCTAACCAAATATGATCATTTGTATCAGACCGGTTGATTTTCTGGATGTGATTATGGAATAATAAAAATATGAAGCGAAAACTTTGTGTATTTATCACCCCAATTTATGGAACTCTCTTTTATTTAGTCATGAAGAACCTAGTGTAGGTTCTAGGTTGTGTTTAGAGTTTTTAATTGCATTTATATCTATTCTGCGTAGGATCTTCATGCTTGGCTTTATCCAAACTTGCATCGAGATTTACATTAAAGATGTAATTTGTGTATTCAAATACAATATCCATGCCCCCATGGTGGCATTTTGACTACATTTACATACTTTACATTTCCTGCATTGTCTAATCTAACTTGGCTTTGCCTCAGATCTGTGTATCTTTACTTTGAAGGATATAACATTTCAAAGTCTTCAAAATTTGAGGGAGCTTTGTCATCCATCTCGGCATAAGGGGATCACTCCTTGCATTCAACAAGCAAAATTGTTACGTAACATGTAAACTTTCTAAAACTGTGCGCACTGAGTTTACTCTTCATAATGTTTTGAATCTGCAAACCATGACAGGACCCTAGTTAAGGTAAATAAACAACTATTTCATAGCTAGATTGAGAGAGACTGACTGGTTTATGCAGACACACCAACGCCAAGGCAGAAAGTTGTTGATAAACCATACATAAACAAACCACCTCCCTTGAACATAGTAAACTACTCTCTCTTTGTACCAGCAGGAGCAAAACCCGATTGCTTCTCCTGTTCCTGCATAAACAATGGTTTAGTGTTTAGAATTGTGTGGAGGCCGCGCGAACGCGAGCCTCCGCTACCACAAATTATGACGTGCACTCTCCACAATGGGAGATGCTAGACAGTGCCCCCTTCCTAGTGCAATGAAGGTGCCCTCCCTAGGCCATCGGCCTTGAATGATCACCGATTGACCCCGCCCAGGTAAGTGCCTCACCTTTACCAATCCCCTCCATTCTATACGCTCTCTTCTCCCTCGCCACTGCTCGCGCCACACATGTGGGATCATTAATCACCATTACTATTACTGCTTCAGAATTCATCTTCTCCCATAACATTTCATTTTCACTTCATTCTTGCTCATCGCCATTCCAAATTACAACACAACAGCAACTGGGCAGAAGAGTAAATGGCAGATTACAATTCCCAGTGGAGTGTTGGGAAGGAATACTTTGCTCTTCCTGAAATCAACCCAACAAATTTTGAAAAGCAAATATTCGAAATGAAAAATATCTCTTAAACACTTGAATGTTATATATTAGTGCCACCTTGTGGCTTATTCCTCTCCACCATGTTGTTTGTTCTACAATATTTAATGAATCTAATGGTTCCATAAAAAAATGTAACCTTGTGATCTACCTACATGTTAAATTGGTGCTGAATCTAATGGTCTTTTCTCCATTGTTGTTGAATCCATGACGGTTTTCACTATTTTTCATTGTAGAAAAATTATATAAGTGTGTTAAACTATGACGGGATGGTTATCAAACCTTCTAAATATTTGCACACGCTATTAAGATAATAATGTTTCGTGTTACATGCGTACTTGATTTTTTGGTGTTATCTAGTCCTTTAATGGTCTCATTATTTAACTTCTTACTAAGTAAACATAGACTTTATAGCAGGGAAGGTTTGGTGTTTACTACAAAGCATGTTTAATTCCTCCAAGGAAATGTAGAGTTGATTTTAGTGTACCTAATCTATCTGTGTTATCCAAAAGCTTACTTTTATGAGTTGAGCCACATTTACTCTATTATAGGGATATTTTTGTGATACAAGTTTGAAGATGATTTTGTATGAGATCATTATTACTTGAAAATGTAATTTAAGAACTATATTGACTACAAATTAGTGATGTTTGATCCTTTTGAATTGTAACAAGATAGGAATTGATTTTAGTTATGAATTATATTAAGTTCAATATTTAATATAAAGGCTTATCTAATCAGATTGGACTGTTTAATCATGAACAAGGTGTCTATACCTATTTGGAAGTAAAGTTCACTAGATGACTTGTTGTGCATTGATATGATTATTGATTAAAAGTTAGAGGATAAATAAACTTTTAATATTCTATATTTCATAATGATGCAACATGATTAAGGTTTGTTAATCCATGCTAGTTCGATGAACCGACCATGCAAACATTATTTTCTTTCTTACAACATGTAAGGTGAAGTATACATTATTACCGACTCAAAGGATTGGATGTGCATGATTCATCATGCAAAGTGTTTGTTGTTATTAAGTTTTAGACAATTGTATTGTTGTAATCATATGTTAATAAATAACAAAAGTACTATTTTTATGGTCAAATGAAGGCAATATGGCCTCATGTACTCTTTAGATTAGTGATGATAATCTCCTTTAAAAACGTGTAGTATCATTATTAAGTCATAAATAAATATTTGTTGTTTTGATTATCATGATTATGAAAAGTGAAATAATTATACCAATGTTTTACAACAGAGTATGTTTTTAATATGAATGATGTTGTATTGTACGATTATATATGTTTTTATGATATCGCAGTTGATTGAATAATTATGTTAGTAAACAATATAGTTTGACTATGAAAACAACACGAAAAAATAATGATGGATATTATTATACTTGCAACATTGAATAAACTATTCACAGATGATGACAAGTATTTTAGAACTTGTAATAATCTTATCTAGTGTTGAAAGGTTGATAATCACGTCATTGACGTGATAACACAAATACATAGAAATAATAACAAGAAGTAATGTTTTAGTGTCATTGTACTTTAACACAAACAAGTACACCATGTATGATAACATGATGACACATAAATATACAAGTTGTTTAACAAACAAAATTAATAGTATTATGATATGGCATTCACCATGAAAGAACTTATATGATTTATATATCATAGGTAAACAACATGTTGTCTTATAACTACATAACATAAGCATATCATCATGCTTATTCAAAGGGAATTATATTTAAATAATTACCTCATTTTGAGTTAGCAATCATAATATGGTAGAAAATGGACAATCGATATTATGAAACCATGGTAAGTCACCATAATACCATTTAAGACTTAAAAGTGATTAAGTGCCGCTTTAATAAAACAAGGGTTAATTATAAGTCAATGATTTGTTTTAGTAATCATGACTGATGTTATATTGTCCTTGTGGATAGCTAAAAGTTTCGTAGACTTACAAGGCACGGAATAGATTATGGTGAAATGTATACATGGTCATATTGTTAGTATACTATGTAAAAACATGTTCTATGAATAGCTATGATGATGAAATAAGAATTAAGATAGCTATTCTTATTGAACGTTAAACTTATGTGAATATAACTATGACCATAACTATATAAGAAATGTTTGTATCATTAAAACATGACATGTTATCCTATATTCTTTAACAAACCCCATAACATGACAAGTACAATGAGAGATACTTATACAAGGTAGTAACTCAATAAGTTACTATGACCCTCTATTTAAAGAGTATGTCGGTATTGATACTAATAGGCTATTGCTAAGAAAAATCTATATACTTTGCTAAAATGGATAATTGAAACTTAATTTCTTTACCAATGGAAAATAATCCTTTTAACTATTTTGATGCATTTGTGTGGTGAATAGAAGACACATCTCATAGTCTAGTGTGTAGTCATGAAATTGTTTTGCTAGAACGCATTATCAGATAACCATGGCCATAGTACCACAAATGACTGATTTTATCATCTATTCCCCATTCTTCTTATTAGCGGTGTCTTGAGGTGGAGGTAAATATTTGACTACATTACTAGTTTGCACCAAGTGGGGTGCACATATGCTTACAACCTACAAAAGGTTTAATCAAAGGATGTAATGTATACAAACTCGCGTTGAGTGATTAAGGGAGATTGGGAAAGATCTAAGACCCTTATAATTTACCATGGTGAATGAAGGTTATCAAGATGGATTAAGGAATATTAAGCAATGTTGGAATTTTTCACAGTGAGCTAAGTATTAGTGATAACCATTACAACATAAAAGAAACTTTAGGGATTTGTTGTATTTTCTAAAAAAAAATTCTCCTAATTTTTATGGGATTATCTAGAGGATCTTTTGTTCATTTTGAGTGGATAAGTTTGTGACATTACGCTTGGTATCGAGCTAAGGTTTATAACACTTGAACCTCTAGGTTAACATGGAAAGAGTAGTGTGTTCATATTTTCACGTGGATTGGTTATGACGAGGTTTATCAGTGTGTTGTGGGGATCCTATGGGATTGTACTTGTTTCCATTTTTAGTAATATGCACGTGACTCTGATGAGCATATTGTAAAGGATTCCTAACATTGTATTATAGTTCGACACTATGTTAAACCTACATAGGAAACCATTGGATGGTTTGTTGTTTTACTTGGAGATAATTTTTGGGAATAGTGCTTTGGATGTTAATTAGAAAAATGTTGTGGAGAATATCCAAAGATTGGTTAATCATTCTTGATCCTTATATCATCAGTGGTTAGGAAATTTGGTTTTGATATGTGACATAAACTATAGATATGGTTAGTTTTGGTGCCATGGAGGCTTATTTTTCTCACAGAGAGAGCAGAGCTCATGAAAAATATCTTATTGGTTCCATATTTTTTTGAGATGCACACTTGATGATTAGTACCCCTATAAGAAGCCACAAAAGATGCATAGTAATTGTGACGTGGATTTTCATGTGCTTTATTCATAAACTTGGAATTTTCGAACTAACATTTTATTTATTGAATTATTAAAGCCTCTCGAGACTCGTACTTGTTATTTTTGGTTTTGGTGCAAGAGTTTTGTATGAGTACTTAGCCCTTTCTTTTGATTACTGAGATTTCATGGGATTTATCTCTTTTTGGTGACTTAGAGCCTTGTTGTTCTTTTGTTGTAGGTCCCTTGGCTATGCTATCATCAAGGTTGTTACGTGGTTTTGGTACCTAGTTGTGAGATGGTTATAATTTTTTTGTGTTGTGTAGTTTTGTCGTATGGGGTACACCCAAGGTGACATGATTGTATGCTTTGGGATGTAGGACATTCCCTTAGTTCTGAGGTAATGGGCTATATGATTCTAGGACCATGGAGTGACATGGACTCAATTTGATATCGACACTTTGTCCTCCTTTGGTGGAGTGACACTAGTGATATTTGGTCCTTCTTTGGTGGGGTGTCATGCTTGATTTTGAGTCCTCTTTGGTTGAGAGACTCCTATGATTTCTTTGGTCATATTTTGTCCCATTGATGCTCTCTATTCTCTTCAATGGATTGGATTTTATGATATATGCAGTATATATCGCTGGTTTGTCCAAGTTATGTTATGCAACATTGATAAGTGGATTAGGCAACTTGATGTGTGTTTATCCTTTTCTTTTATGTTGATATTCTTCACCAGTGAGATGGATATGGTAATCAATTTGGGATTTATGGATCATGTGTGGGATGTTCCACTCCTTCATAGCTATGGTTTACTAGATGATAGTGTACTTATAGGATATGAGGATTCACCGATAGTCATATCGGATGTTCTAATTTGGTGATATTAGTCTTCTTTGGGAGAAGATTGATGTTTGGAATATAAGAATTCATTTGGTAAATATTGATATACTTAAATTTATTTAGTCATTGAACTTAAGGAAATGTGTTTTGGTCATGACAACCCATCTTCGTGAGGTATATAGGTCATACTCTCCTTGTTTTATTTGAAGTGTACCATGCTATAAACCGTTGGTATCATGTATAGGCATTGGGGATTGTGTTTGGGTAAATTGTGATGATCTCTAGACTTGGTATGGAAGTGTTTTCTTGGCAAGAAAGTGTGATATATTTAAAATAATTTAACTATTTCATCTTTGAATCACAATAGGTGATAATTTTTTGACAGTAATAGGGTTGATAACCACTCATCAAGTGATGGAATTTAGGGATTAGTCCATAAATGCTCGTACCTCTCTAGTACTATAACAAAACTCCTCGAACTCTTAAATGCAAAGTTGTGCCCCCTTAATTTATCTCTCATCGAATCTCCCATAACGAATTATGGAAAAATACTTTGGGATACATAGGTAATGTAGGTAAATCTTAAGAATTCCTATATAAGCTTGGTATGTTTTTATTTAATGGTCACTTGTATAATCTACGCGCTTTGAAGTTGTAATACAATTTGATTGGACCTTATTCTCATTAGAAGTTAAAATGTGATTGTGATAAATATGAACCTATTAGAATTTTAATCAAGAGACATTAATTTTAAAACTTAATTAGTGAAACGTGAACATTAGGAAAATGTTTCCCCACTCTAATCTTCTTGCTTAAAAGGAGAAATATTAATTGTGTGATACTAGCCGAGAATCCTCTTGTCTCTTTTTTAGAGTAAAATGGTTTTTCAGTCACACATATGGTGTGATGAGATGTCATATCAACATTGTTGTCGGCCCTTGATGGTGAAATTTTATGGGGCATAAGAAAAACAAAGAAGTGAATTAATTGGCAATTTACGAGAATTGTACTAAAAAGGTGTAATTATAACTTAGGAATATAGTTTGGATAGCCATATGTATCGGACCACAACTAAGATTTATAGGTGAACCACGTTGATTGTTTGGAATGGTTATTAGTTATTCCATTAAATAAATAAAAAGGACATATTTTAACTGGTTGAACCAACAAGAATGAGCCTCGTCTTTACACGGTGAAATTTCAACCTCAATTGTATATTAACTTTTGGTTGTAATTACGATTTTCTCATAGGTCTTACTTTGATATAAAATAATAATAAAGGACAATATGCATAGCTTAGACATAGGTCGATTACATTGATCTCCCATTGGATCATGTGGGATTTCTAGACTTGTGTATGATAATTTTATTATATTGATAGATATATAAATTGTTAATAAGAATACTAATTGACCTTACATTTTAGTAAAATAATAGTGGCAACTATTATGCCTACCCCAAATGATGGAATCCTTTTCTACTTTTCCGTTAAAAGTGCCACATATATATGTGTAGTACATTCTTGTTGACACAGTAAAAATCAACTCATCGTAACTTGATTGTTGTATGGTTCAAGAGGGTTATAATCTTGCTTTTTTTAATGCAAACTTATACCTCTATTTTTAAGGAAAGTACTCTTCGCTTTGGTTTTATTGGGTCATTTGAAAGTCGGACATTTGAAAAGTTAAACAACATATGTTAAGCATATGGATAAATTTTGAATCTTCTTTCTCGCTTTGGAGGAAACTTTCTATTGTACTCTTGACTTTGTTGGGATATAAAAATGAAAATGTTCTAATGAACTACTCATCGTACGAAAACTAGGATGATTTAAACCAATATTATCCTTATTTGTCTCAAGATGAATAACTTTATTTCACTATCTATTATGATATATTTGATATTATTTCATAGTTTGATTGACTATAATGACAATTTTTTTCCATATTGTTGACTATTTGGAAATTTTTGATGATAGCAAGGATGATATAGTGAAGAATTATGAATAATGATTAATTGAAAAATATGAAATGTATCTAGTTTTTATGTAAAAATGAGACATGTTTTTCCTTAGAAGTGTTGTATGAAATTATTTGATTAATATTTTTTCCACTAATGAGTTAAAATCATCGGGATGATGATTATTTAAGGGGATAAGTATATTACACCCAAAATTTATGCATGCTTTAAAGGATGTACATCATCGTTAGTGTGTTGTACTTAACATGGATGCAACAAACTTCCTTGTTGCATAACCGATAATTTCATAATCATATGAAGAAATCGACCCAATTTCTCTACTTTATGTACTTCAAAGTGTTCAAATAATTATTATTTTAATGATTTGAATAACTTCCTTTTCATTATTGGTTATCGACCATAAGGGATTTTAGTAGTCTTCTCTCTGCTTTCGAAAAGGGTTGCAAAATGACGATAAAGTAAAGGTTACCTATTTGTTTATCTTTATTTGCAATGATTAATAACGTAAATAAACGTTGTTGAAATACTAATTTGATCGTGACAAAAAGTATAATGGTTATAGACCGTAATCAATATCGATGGTATTGAACATGTAAAATAATGTATAATAGTCAAAGTTTATTTTTATCGGTCTTTGACCATCGTTGCAATAATAAGTGAATGCTATAATCTTCTCCTCGATGCTTGGTAAATAAAGGTTGGTACATTGTTTAACCATGATGGTCATAGACCATGGCAGATGATAAGTTTAAAACTTCATATCAAAGTTCATAAACCTTAGTGATTTGGAAAAGTTATTGTTTTAAATTCTTATATTGTTAAAGGTCTTGGACCTTAACGTGATCATGGTGAGATAATAAAATTGGGGTCATTGACCACCATAGGAATGTGGAGGTATTTAAAAAGTTTACTTTTTTAAATGGTCTTTGACCATACTATGGGTATGGGTAATGTCTGATTGTACTTCGGTCACCGATCCACCACCCTGAAATTGATATTGATGTTTAATAAGAATGGTCTTCGACCATATCTTTTAGCATTGTGAATGGTTATTAAATAAAATTTAGTCGATGGCCAACCACACCATGCAACATAAAGGAATTTGAATTATTTATTTTGAGATCTATTACCTATCATGTAATTGTTATCCATTTTTCAAACCCCCTGTGAAATGGAAAACTTAGAAGGTCGGAACATCGACAGTTGATGGAAAAAGGGAAATGATTTTACATGCGGGGGTAGCTCATTTTTTGGCTTGGTTGAGTTGGAAAATTTTGGAGTTACCGAATGATATTATTGGAGAATCGGTTGAGTTTGAGGTTGGTTAGGTGACGAGTTGGATGGATCGGTTGGTCGGGTGACAAAGTTGGTCGGCTTGGTTAGTTGGGTGACAAAGTTAGTCGAATGGTTGGTCAGCTTCGGTTAGACACTCATTGGTTGGCCACTTGGTTAGACGGGTGATGGGTTGGTTGACATCCAACCCGGTAAGGAAGATAGGTTGGACGCACCCATTGGTTTTTCGGCTTTGTTGGACGGGTGCTAGGTTAGTTGGATGGATGGCATATGAAGAGGTTGGTCAAAAAACATAGACATCATCCAACCCCTTGGGATTTGATGACCAACACAGATGGATGAATTATAGTTGTATGACTTGGTTGGTCGACTCATCGGTTCGTCGCTTTCTAGAATGTACATGTAGTATGTCAGTACGTGTAAATATAGATGGATTTCCAACCTCCGGGTTGATGGCCCATAATGTGAAGATAAAAATCCCGGGTTGGTTGGCGACAAGAAGCATGTATGGTCATGAAGTTAGACGTCATCCAACCCCAATGAGTTAGACAAAAATCAGGTTAGACAGCCTACTCAAAATTGTACGGATCATGGTTAGTCGACCCTCTAACCCAAATATGGAAAGGAACTCGTGGGACAGGCAGTTTGCTCAAAGAGGATAGACAACATCCAACCCAACGCGGTTAGACGACCCACAAGATGGATGAGTTACAAGCCATACGAGGGTAGGTGAATGAATGACATCCCAACAACTAGAATTAATGAGGCATGGTGCTCATGACCGCCCGTGTAGGAGAAGTACGAAAATGAATGGTTTCCCATACCTCTTTAATGCATCCTGCTAGTTGGTGACCCAAATTGCCTATATATTGTAAAATTTGCCTCATTTTGAGGGAAATTTTTTCGGAAAAGCAAAGGAACTCTGTCAAAATTGTTCCAAAGCTATTATGAGCTAAAGGCCTCGAATTTGGGCTTATTGTAAAGGATTTTGTCTTGTGCTTATGTTATAATGGATTGTGCATGTTTCTAAGCAATAAAATTCATGTTTTGTGGCCATTTTCGCCCTAACTTGTGTGAATTGCATCTTTTTACTTCCATTATATTTATAAGTATATTGTGTATGTATCTATCTCTTTGTAGGGTCCATAGTTTGTTGTGCTTTATGAATATAGGGAATTGAATATTTTCTTGGAATGTGGTGTTTCTACCAACCCTCTCCTTCCCGCTTTCTCCTATATTTCACTCACTTGGATTGTCTCACCCTTTCTTGGTGCATCACCTTCACTTAGAGTATTTTTATTTCATGCATCTTTCTATCCCTGTCTCCTTGGAAAGCATTAGGATAGGATTGTTTTAGCTTGCCATTCTCTAGCACTTTGGGGAAGTTGGCACTAGGTTAGAGGAAGAAGCTAACTTTCTCTAGAGGATTATCCTACTTGCAAGGTCCCACACTGTAGGATAATCCCATGTTATGTAGGTTGCACTGAGTGCCTCGGACACAAAATCAGAAGCAATTAGGGGTGTTGTAATTTTACATTAATAGTTTTCACACCCAAAGTGGGACCAGAAGTAAATTTTTCTTTTCATCGAGTAAGATTGGGTGTGTGTCTTGGTGAATTCATAGCCTTTGGAGACTTTGCAGCAAAACACATTTGGCGACTCCAAATATAAAATCAATTGTTTCATCAGTATTGGTGGTTTAAACTCATGAGAAGGATTCAAACTCAATCCAAAGAAAGAGAAGAAGGTGTCTTTGAATACTTGTAGTTATCACCAGGAAGAGGAAGGAGAGGAAGAAGAGTAAAAAGGTCTCCATCTCTACTAAATAAAACCTTATTAACACAAAAACCGGCATATACCTTCCTTCAATTGACTAGGGTTCTCATGGAAATCATAATGGAATAACTAAAACAACCATTGCCACCAACAAACCCATTTTCAATTTCATAGGCGGCAGTCCACTCACCCTCAATACACATAATCCTATTTTGGTGGCAACGTTGAAGAGAATTCATTACATCACTGGGGATAATCATACAACCCCCATTGATCATATTCAAGACATTGCAAATGTCTGTGCCATTCACGAGATCAACAAGATGGATGTTGTAGTTAGGATCCTTGCTTCTTCTCTTAAAGGTAAGGTAATGCAATGGTTTAGGAGCCTAACAATAGGGTCAATTACAAATTGGGATGCATTGTGTTCAGCCCTATGTAACCACTTTAGAGAGAAGGAAAATAATCTATCTTTGTTGGAACAATTAACCACAATCAAGAGGGCCCCAAATGAGCAGATGGATGACTTCAACTTTAGGTTCCAGCGGACGTGGGACTAGATTCCCATTGCCATGAGGCTAGTAGTAGAAGGTTCATTTTCTACTTTTTGAGGTCTCTAAATTCTGACATAGATATGATGATACAATCAATGGGGGGAGCAACACTACAAGGGGCATATGATATAGCTATCAAAGTAGAGAATTGCTTAATTCAAGAAGGAAAGCTAGCACCTAGGCCACCTATGCCTCTATATTTAGAATTGGGGAACCCCTCTACTAGTCAAGAACCACCTGAAGTAGCCTTCATTCCAACCCCTAGAAATTAGAGAAGTAGTGAGGCTTCCAATTTTAATACTTCTAAGGAACTCTAAGAAGTCATGAAGCAACTACAGAATTTGGGGAATGAGTTGGTTAAAATTAAAAGGAAGCAAGATCGAGTTCTAGACCTTACTAGCCTCAAGCTCAAGTGAATAGGCCCCATATCAACCAAACAACAGTTTCCCGCTTAGGAAATAAAGAAAATCCAAACCAAGGGAAGTCTCAAACTGCTAGGCCACTTCAACCTTATAATCCAAATGCAGTTTCAACATCAATGGCTTTGGTTCCTAATCATTAAATTTTTCTCAAGAGTATGAATGGTTTTACCCTGCAACCTACCTCATAACCAATCAACGTGATTCAATGGCACTTTGAATCAAGCCTTGATGGTATAGACCGTTGGGGTGACCCAAGAACCAAGTAATGAAGAGAATCAACAAACAACTTAGCAAAGAGAATCCTCCAACTTAAACCACGCTGTCAATTGGAAAATGGAGGAATTTTATGGGTTAGTCAATCTCCTTTCCATATGTGGTTGCCAATACATAGTTAAAGAAAAGGAACATAGAGGAGGGAAAATCATCTAGTCCATTTATTTCTCAGCCCACTCTCACTCAACAAGGAGTATGTAATCTAAATCCAGCTCATAATACACAAAGCAAGCCCAAGGTAGCTACTGTAGCAGCCCCTAATGTGTAGAATCATCCTAGGATACTAGTCGCGACAACTCATGGACCAACCTAGGTACCGGAAAATGCCATTCTTATCAAGGGACAACAAAGAGAAAACCTACCCCATTCAATATCATTGATCAGATGAAGAAGACCCATGTCAACATTTCCATGTGGGAATCATTGAAAATTCTTGGGCAAGGAGATTTGTTGTAAGCAACTATGCCAAATTGGTCCCCTTCTAATGAGCCATCTAAAAATTAGGAGAGGGTTCTTACTAACACCGCACAACAAGGATAATGTCATTTAGGTTTAAGAATGTGAATCCTCCATTCTTCTATGTCTCATTGATCGTTGGGGGATAAATTAGTCCACAATTGCATGATCGACTAAAGGGCGTGAAAATCGGTAATGCCAAAGAAAATTGTTGATAAATTGGGCTTAAAATATTAGCCAATATTAAATGGATTAGTGTAATTGGATGGGACAAAGTAAGCATAGTTGGATTGATCAAAGAACTAAGCCTTACACTCCATGCTTGCCCGAATGTCACGCTTCTACTAGATGTATCCATGATTGATTTACCACCGCTATTTTCCTTGTGCCTTTCAAGGGATTTTACAGGGGAAATTTTGCAAGATTTGGGGGTACCTATCACCCCCTGGTCCCACCTATTATTCAGATAAGGTATGGAGCTAAGGCTATGATCAGGTCGGAGCCAATTGCCAATTTTCACATTGAGCCTTATGTTCCCATCCTAATGAATGTAAATTATACCATATTTGATCAAGAAGAATGCTTGGAGGTTCAAGAGGAAAACAAAAAATTTGGGAGCATTCCAGGACCTAATAATTGATGATTGGGCTTAGAGGAGACATGCTTTTAATCCATACAAAAAAGGAAGAAGATGAGTTGGGATTTTACTATCTACATGAGGAGATATGCCCACCCCAACCTCACCAAACCAATAAAAAGGATGAGAATGAAGTGTGGAAGATTTTTTTGACAGTTCAAGGAGGTGGCAAGGTACCGGAGGAGGTGTAATGATTTTTTCACCATAAGGTATGAATCACTACTCAGCTTTCCATTTTCAGTTTGCTTGTTCAAATAATATAGTCGAGTATGAGACATTAATCCATGGGTTGCATTAGGTAAGAAGGAGGGGTATTAAAACCTTGTAAGTGTTTGGGGACAGTGAGTTAATTGTCAACCATGTTAGAGGAAATCATGCTACTAATAATGATCTACTCAAAGCCTACAAGCATCGGGTATGGGATCAAATTGAAGACCTTGAAGCATTCAATATTTAGGCCATACCGTGGAAGAAGAATGAGGCCATAGATAATCTCGCAACATTTGATGTGGTGGATAGTATCAAGAGAGATAAATCACAACCACATATTCATGTCATCAGAAGGCTAGATGTACCTGGATAATAACACAAGCCGGAAGGTTTTTGAGAATGATAAAAATCCTTAGTTTTTACAAGAGGAGGTTGAAATTAGAGCAAGAAGATGAGGATAAAATAGTGCAACTATGGAAAAATGAATTGCCAAAGGGTTTATCAACGTTAGAGTCAATATTCCACCCAAATGATCAATTCCAGTAAAGAGAGAAAGCCAACATTTAAGAATGTCATTTAATTGTCAAACTTGTAATTCCAAATTGGTCCCCTTCTAATGAGCGATCTAAAATCAGAGAGGGTTCTTACCGACACCGCACAACAAGGAGAATGTCATTTAGGTTTAAGAATGTGAATCCTCCACTCTTCTATGTCTCATTGATCGTTGGGGATAAATTAGTGCACAATTGCATGATCAACTCAAGGGCAAGAAAATCGGTAATGCCAAAGAAAATCACAAATAAATTGGGCTTAAAAAATGACCCAATATTAAGGGGATTAGCGCAATTGACGGGATAGTAGTAAGCATAGTTGGAGTGATCAAAGAACTAAGCCTTATGCTCCATGCTTTCCGAATGTCATAGTTCTACAGGATGTATCGATGATTGATTTGCCACCGCTATTTTCCTTGTGCCTTTCAAGGGATTTTACACTGAAGATTGGTGGTACCTATCACCGATTGGTCCCACCTGTTATTTAGGATAAGGTATGGAGCTAAGGCTATGATCGGGTCGGAGCCAATTGCCAATTTTCACATTGAACCTTATGTTCCCATCCTAATGAATGTAAATTGTACCATATTCGATCAAGAAGAATGCTTGGAGGTTCAAGAGGAAAACAAAAACGTTGGGAGCATTCCATACCTAATGATTGATGATTGGGCTTAGAGGAGACATGCTTTCGATCCATACAAAAAAATGGAAGAAGATGAGTTGGGATTTTACTATCTAAATGAGGAGATATGCCCATCCCAACCACACCAAACCAGAAAAAGGAAGAGAATGCAAGTGTGGCAAATTTTTTTGATAGTTCAAGGAGTAGGAAAGGTACCTGAGGAGGTGTAATGATTTTTTCACCAAAAGGTAAGAAGCACTACTCACCTTTCCATTTTCAGTTTGCTTGTTCAAATAATATAGCCGAGTATGAGACTTTAATCCATGGGTTGCATTGGGTAAGAAGGAGGGGTATTAAAAACTTGTAAGTGTTTGGGGACAAGTGAGTTAATTGTCAACCATGTTAGAGTAAATCATGCTACTAAGAATGATCTACTCAAAGCCTATAAGCCCGTAAGTGTATGGGATCGATTGAAGACCTTGAAGAATTCAATATTTAGGCCATACCGTGGAAGAAGAATTAGGATGCGGAAGAGCTTGCAGCAATTGGAGCAACATTTGATTTTTGAAAAGGCTTTAGAATCTGTCAACCAAATGAAAACAACAGGAGTAAAGCTACATTTAACAACCTTTGCCAGCATTCCCACTGCCTGTGCCAAAATAGAGCTCTTGAAAAAGAGTATGGACGTCCATCAAAGCATTATGGAGAAGGGGTTTCTTTTGGTGTGTTTTAGTTGCAAGTGCCCTGACAGATACATATGCAAAATGTGGAGGCATGCGAGCTGTTCGACAATGCCTGAAAGAAATGTGCTTCATGGACTGCAATGATGGCAGGATTTGCAGAAAAAAATAAAAATAAAAAAAAAAATGAGTTTGTTAAAAGGGCCTTGGAAACTTTCAAGCAAATGCAATTGGTACGTGTAAAGCCAGACTCCACAACCTTGTCCCAGCATCCTCGTAGCCTCTGTCAAAATGGGAGCTCTAGAGCAGGCCTCAAACAACCATCAAGGCATAATGTTAGAGGATTTTTAGTTGCAAATGCGCTAGTAGACAAGTATGCAAATGGCGGAAGCTTACACAAGGCAAGTCAACTGTTTGACAAAACGCCTCAAAGAAATGTTGTCTCATGGAATGCCAGGATTGCAAGATATGCACATAATGGATCTGTTCAAAAGGTTTTAGAAACGCACAAGCAACTACTTACTCTGTTGGAAAAATTCGAAGTGATCGGAAGTTGGTGTGAAGTAATGGAGGTTAGATCCAGTGCTCGTGAATTGGTTGACGAAGTGCCAAGCAAGATGTCGAACCAAAGCCTCGCGGCTTCGATCGACTTCGCTCTCCGCATGGTTCTTCTTCCCTACCTCTCATAATTCTCGTGTTTAAGTTCTCTTTTGCAACTAAATAGAATATTAAATTATTAGATTTTAATACGGTTAAATGTCTCTTCAACTCATTACAAAACAATAAAGTGCCGTGGCGCAACTCTCAAGCCATTATAACTCGCCTACTTTAAACCACAACTATCACCCGCTTCGAGATGATCTATAAAACTCTTACTCTTTTGATCGCTTTAATATCATTTTATCGACTTAAAAATTTGACTCTCCATTGATTAAGTTGACCTTCTTCCTGCTTAAAATAGTTAAATTTTGCAATTTTCGAGACTCACTAAGTACCCTTCGCAACTCTAGAAACGAGATGTGAAGTTTCATTCGGTACCTTGGTATACGAGGAGTCACCTTGATTTTTGGTTTGACCCGAAACGATCATATGACATCCTTTTGACACCCTTATAGGAGCCCTGTAACACTGGTTTACAATAGTAGAAAGTTGTTAAAACTAGAAAGTTGGCTTTCGTTTTGGATCGCCATTTGAAACCTGGAAAGAGAAATCACTTCCCGTCTTCACAAACCTCTAGCGATTATACTAGACAAATGCATGGAACATTCAGTATAGGAAAGAGAAATTTTCGGATAGTTTGGCGAAGCCATTTTGTAGGCCTCCGGTCGCAGTTTGATGAGGTCAAACTGGTCCAGTTTCATCTTGTCGCTCCAGAAAACTTGTCGCCATTTGAAAATGGTTTACTAGTTCTCAGCCCCGTCGACTCTGATGAACTCTCCTTATGTAGGGGAACTAGTAGGAGATGTCTCATTGCGTGCTTCTCCTTCGAACGTCAGTTATGGACGCGGGTTTCTAGGCCCTCGAGTTAACTTTTGGCATTTTATAACTGGGTGAACTACGACCAGTGGCCCCGAGAACTAACCGCCAAACGCAAACCGTTCACTCTTTTTCAATTCCGTCAGTTGCTATGAATTCTTGGTATATCTGGGGACACGTAGAAAGTTAATCGTGACGTGTGTGCTCATCAGAAGATAACCTTTGGAAGTAGTTTCTTAGCCTCCGAGCCCGTTTTGTACGTTTTGCAGCTAGTGAGAAAATGTAAAAGTAGAAAGTCTGCGGACCCTCGTAGGGTTGCCAAATCACCCTGGAAACTTTTAACACACGTAAATAACTGTTTAAAACACTATAATGAAACTTGTTGTGTGTATTGGAACTTTAGACAAAATGATATTTTCTCTCTCTTCCTTTCTCTCTCTCTCTCTCTCTCTTGAGTTTATAAAATGAAGAAAAAATGAAATGCAATGATTACATGTTTCTAGACCTTTTTTATTTCGATTGCATATTGTAATTATTGTCAGATGTAAATGGGAACTGAAAAATGATAATTATGATTGTTTTAGGGTGGATGCCATGCCAGCGATTTATCGCTGATATCATGCTCATGTGGGTTTTGCAGGATGGAAGTTCGACGACGAAAAAGGTGATGTGTAATTTAATTATTATTATTGTAATTTTTTTATAGGTCATTGTAAAATGAATAATTGTCTAATGCAGTCTCTTGTTACTGAAAAGTTATAAATGAAATTTGTTAATATGCATGATATGCCAGTTTTAGGGATACTTAGGGAATGTGCATCTAATCACCGGTTTAATTTGTTTCTTAGTTGTGTATGGCAAAAAGTGTTTGATTTATACATAGTAAATTGAAATTGAAGTTAATATATTGTAGTACTTTTTCAGCATTCAATAAACGATTAAATTAATCATTGGGTTATCTTCTTACCTTGTAAACGTAATAAAGAGTTTTAATGGGAACACTGAACCCTAATAAAATATTCGTGCTTAACTTGCCTGCATGTGTGATCCTTTTTACCTTATAAGAAATTTAAATCAGTAGAACGAACTTAACCTTTTCACCCGATGGAGCACCTTGGTTTAGGCAAATAAGATCCCAAGAAGAGGGGTTTATCGTCTTATAGGTACGTTTGGTGACATCGACATAAACTAGACACATAGGAGCAACACAGTCAAATAAATCTTCTGCATCGAATGAATTTCTTGTGAGATCCAGATGACATCTTGGAGCTAGTGAAATAGTGGTTCTATCACTTAAAATTTTGCTTATGAATAGATCCTCCTAGCTATAGGTGCCATCTTTGGCTAGTGACAATAGAGTGCTTTGATCTCTTACGGAGGGTTTATAGGGTGAATATGTTTAAAACCTTAATCTAATCTATAAGAGAGCGTAAAGCCCTAAGTGAAAAATTGGAATGGGACTAAACCCTAATTGACTAGGATGTTCACTTGTGGTTAGAAAACCATAATCTAACTCCTTGCATACGAAATTGTGTTGAAAGATGTTGTTTTTAGAGAACCTTAGAAACTGCATTCTTGTCTCATAATCCCTTGTTATGTCATTCTATGGCATTAAGGAATAAAGAATATTCCTTATGTGGAACATGCTATGCAAGGATATGAGATCTTCGTGAACATAGATCATTTGTGGTTATGTGTAGTTTTAATGCTCCTAGCCTTGTACTTCCTTATGATGTCAGACAAGTGTTGTCGTAACTCTTTTGTTTTAAGACGATGCTAAGAACGAGACCTTAGTGCGATATAAGAGCATATCATATGATGTTGCACACGAGATTTGAGATTAGGATTAAGGTCAATCTTAGAGTCCTTATCCCTTAATTAAACTTTTTCATGCATTGCAAAGAATATAAATTATCTTGGTGCGACCAAACTTCGAGCAAACAAAAGATATATAAATATAAAAGGAAGTCCATAAGTTATTGAACTTTATTAACTATGGTAGCGAAATAACTATTCCGTGATCGATGGAGGTTCTTGGGGAGCTATCTCGACTCTATGTCTTCCTTAATCCCAATACCTCATCTGGACATCACGTTAGAATCTCTTGTGTAGCAAGAGTAAATTTTATACACTAAATAAAAGTTTGAGAAGCAAAATCTTAACATAAGAATGAGAAAATTAGAATCTTGTAGGCATTTTGAAATATGGAGAATACTTATGTAAGTCATGAAGATTTGTCATAAGGGTAAAGAGCAAATTAAATGGTTGAACAATATGTGATCTGTGAAACGAATTTTCAGAACATGTAGGTGGAAAAAGGGAGAAAATCATGCTTACCTAATAAGGATCTTGGAAAGTTAGCCGTAACTAAAATACATTTAAAGTAATGATATGTCGTGGGTTCGTCGTTCCTAAAGTCACGTTTCTTGTGGTTGGGTCTTTGCTAGTATTCATTCATTGGGAAAAGTGTGGTATCGACATGCCGATGTCGTCTGCATGTGTCTATGTGAGTCGATGACTTATGTGATTGTCGCATGTGTGTCGAGTTTTGTACTTGGAGCCCTTACTGTGTTGTGTGTCGTGAGCAATGTAAGTCAAAAAAATTATCCTGGTATTTTTACTGTTGTCTTTGGGTGTGTAAAATGTGGGCACTACATATGGTATCAGAGCGAGGTTCATGCTCTCGAACCTCTGGGATGGATTGGAGTTGTGATGATTTTGCATGATAGAGATGTTGTTACATGATGGGTTGCATGATGGTGATGGTGTTTCATGATGGTGATAAATATTGGAAGAGTAATGTGTTTTAAGAGTGATGTGATCTATGTCGTATTTGTGATAGTGTGAATGCACATGAGGTGTATGTCACTTAGTGCGCATTTGTTATCATGTTGATGTGCTAGGGATGGGATTATTCTCTCTCCTTCGTGTGGATTCTATGAAGAGTGCGTGTGAATTATTGCTTGTGAATGAGAGAGTATTGACTCTCCTTTTCGTGGATCCAATGAGGAATCCGTGTGTGATGTACTGCCTTGTTTTGTGTGAATGGAATGATATTGTGAATTGCAGAGTGTTGGAACATTTTGACCTTATGTGATGTGAAGATGTATTGATGTATTGCATGAAAAATTGGTGTAAAGTGAATTGAATTGTATCATGATGTTTTACCATGTTTTGAAGAAATGTGTGTATCACCTTGTATGTAGTACAAATGAATGTTATGTTGTCGTAATGTTAAGACTATGTCCATTGTATGTATGATTTGTGTAATATGTGATGGTTCATGTTGTGATTTAGGGGCATATGGTGAGTATGATCCCTAGTGTACAATGATTGCACTTTGGGTGCAGGATGTGGTAATGTGATGTATCGTAACCCGTGAAAGTAATGATTGTGTTATACCCTGTATATATATAACCATGCATAATACGTTATGGTTATCATGTGTGAATTACCATTGTGTTTGTGATGTAGTTATGTGTATGTTGTGAAACCTTACACTAGACGACCCTAAGGGGATAAACTGTCAAGAGTGTATGTGTGGAGAGAGGAGGCGTGGACCAGGTTTCATAATCTTGAGCCGAGTACAAGTGAGGAAGTGGAGTCTTATATAGACTGAAAATCCACTTCTATCTGTTTAGTATACTTTGAGCTTGCTCAGTATATTGTGGGTGCGCACCACCTTAGGCTCAACTTATGCAACCTTGTGTCCCCTGCTCTTTCCTATTGGATTGTTCATTGAATAATCCTATGTGATTTTGACTATGTTGATCCTTGTGGGAGTATGGAGGGATGATTCAGCAGAGATGATGACAGTTACATTATTTGACATACTCATTTCTGGTTACATGTATATTTTCACGAGCTGAGGCTCGATGTCCGAGTGCCAGCAACTCGATGAGTACCCCTTTGGTGGTGGTATGAGGCCACATAGTGATTGTGATGTGCTATTTTCTCATTACGTATTTTATTCGTAAATTAATCTTTCTCTTTTAGCTAGAACCAACCGTTTTCTTGATTGACATGTTCTTATATTTTGGGCATTTATTTGATTGTTGCACTAACATTTGGATTTTACACTAACCATGGCTAATTAGCCACTTGTTTTTCTTGGTTTTAAAACTTTCTTTTCATATTTGAAAGTTTTGTAGCCTAGCCCAAGGCTTTTGATTTTGCCACTTGGCATTTGAATGGATTGTTATGCTGGTTCTAATGTCGTAATGTGTTGGATTAGGGTCATGGGATTCACCATGGAGTGGTTGAACCTATGGACCCGCTTCGTTGTATGGGGGTATGCCCCAAGGAGTTACAGATAACTAGCGGGTTGTTGAACCACGAGTTATTATGTCACTTGGGTTGGGGGTGACGGGGCTCTATGTGTCCAGGGCAATAGGGTGACCCGACCTCATTAAAAGGAGAAAGGAGATTGGCCTCTATGATTGAGAGACCTGATATTATTTCTTATGGCACTCTATGGTTGAGTGACCTGTTATTCTGGATGGGGCTCTATGGTTGAGTGACCCGACTTGGTTTTGACACTATGTTTCTTTCTCTTTGGGAGGTATATGGAGATTATCTGGTGATGCTTTGGGAGTATATGGAGTTGCTTTATGATACTTCAGGAGATATATGGAGTTTTACCTGGTACTTTTGGAGATATCTAGGGTTTGTTTCGTGATGTCTTGTTATGTGTGGAAGTTGGTATAGTGAGTTATGTATACCTGTGTGAGTCTTTTTGACACCTTGTTATGTATGAGGCTTGACTCTCCCCTTGGTTGGTATGGACTTTTGGATATTGGATTGGAACTATGTTGTTACAGTCATGGATTGTTTTGGGTCATGTGATACCCATTGTATATGTATCAGCGTGTTGACCCGGTTTGTCAGTCATATGTGTGTACTAGATCTATGTCTAGGGCGTAATTGTTGGAAATTAATTGTTATGTGGTCTACTTGTTGTCATTCCATGGTTTGGTGAAACCCTTGTGATGTGATACGGTCATGAAAGTATGTAAAAGTATGCTTGTGAAAATTAGGTGTTGTGTATAACCCTGGTAGGGTGTTGTGACTGTAGTTCATGATGGGAACCCACAGGAATGAATAAACTAAAATTCGATAAAAATGAAATTTTAAAGGACTTGAATTAAGAATAATGTTAATGGAAAGAGATTAATGAAATAACGAATAAGAGAGAACTACCAATCTTCACAGAACCTTGAAAGTTAAAATTTCTACCAAATGTTCCTAGGGCCACCCCGTAACCGTGATTTTGGATTTGAAATCTTAACCTTAGAGCGTACCTTCACCACATTCGTCCCTTGTTGCGTACCTTTTCTCTTTCTTCATTGTATGTCGCATCGAGGACGATGCTTTCTTAAGGGGAGGAGAATGTAATGCCTCCTTTAGATATAAAATAATAATAATAATAAAATAAGTGTAAAAATAAAATAAAATAAAATAGAAGTTTTAAAATTAAGGAAACCCGTGATTTCTTGGTTGGGGCGGTTTTAGGGCAAAGGAAGCCTTTGTGTTTTTTTTTGGTTTGTCTTTTGCTGCGCGTGTGGAAGAGAGCCGCCACCATGGGAAGAGCTCCACACCCATTCGCTACGTCTCCTTTTCCGAAAATGGCTCCCTCATGGCTCCAAATGACATGCCGCAAATCACAAACAATGTTTTCCTCGCATCGATTAAAATGGGTGAAACCCTTGCACAGCACATGGACATTCATCAAAGCTAATGGAAGAGGATTCTGTCCATTTTAGCTTGTCACATTTTCCAAATGATCCTCCTAGCCTGCGCAAAAAAAAAAAAAAAATTTCTAAACTCTGTGTGGGTAATAGATACAAAAATGATGGGGGTTTTGTCTGATGTTGTTGTTGCAAATGCTGGGTGTGTTGTTGTCGTGTTTGACCAAATGAAAGAACGAAACAACTCTCATGGGATGCGCATTTTGCAGCATACAGAAGACACGGGTTTTTCCCCCACAAGGATCTGCACAAAATGGATTTGTTGAAAAGGCTTTAGAATCTTTCAACCAAATGAAAACAGCAGGAGTAAAGCTAAATTTAACAACCTTTGCCAATGCATTCCCACTGCCTGTGCCAAAATAGAGCTCTTGAAAAAGAGTATGGACGTCCATCAAAGCATTATGGAGAAGGGATTTCTTTTGTGTGTTTTAGTTTGCGAAGTGCCACGATGATACATATGCAAAATGTGGAGGCATGCGAGCTGTTCGACAATGCCTGAAAGAAATGTGCTTCATGGACTGCAATGATGGCAGGATTTGCAGAAAAAAATAAAAAATAAAAAATGAGTTTGTTAAAAGGGCCTTGGAAACTTTCAAGCAAATGCAATTGGTACCTGTAAAGCCAGACTCCACAACCTTGTCCCAAAGATCCTCGTAGCCTCTGTCAAAAATGGGAGCTCTAGAGCAGGCCTCAGACAACCATCAAGGCATAATGTTAGAGGATTTTTAGTTGCAAATGCGCTAGTAGACAAGTATGCAAATGGGCGGAAAACTTACACAAGGCAAGTCAACTATTTGACAAAACGCCTCAAAGAAATGTTGTCTCATGGAATGCCAGGATTGCAAGATATGCACATAATGGATTTGTTCAAAAGGTTTTAGAAATGCACAAGCAACTACTTACTCTGTTGGAAAACTTCAAGTGATCGGGAAGTTGGTGTGACGTGGTGGAGGTTAGATCCAGGCTCGTGAACTGGTTGATGAAGTGCCAAGCAAGATGTTGAACCGAAGCTCTGGCTTCGACCGACTTCGTTCTCCAGGCATGGTTCTTCTTCCCTTACCTCTCATAATTCTCGTGTTTTAGTTCTCTTTTGCAACTAAATAGAATATTAAGTTATTAGATTTTTAATACAGTCAAATGTCTCTTCAACTCATTACAAAACAATAAAGTGTCGTGGCGCAACTCTCGAAGCCATTATAACTCGCCTACTTTAAACCACGAACTATCACCCTCGCTTCGAGATGATCTAGAAAACTCTTACCCTTTTGATCGCTTCAATATCATTTTATCGACCAGAAAAATTTGACTCTCCATTGATTAAGTTGACCTTCTTCCTACTTAAAATAGTTAAATTTTGTAATTTTCGAGACTCACTAAGTACCCTTCGCAACTCTGGAAACGAGATGTGAAGTTTCATTCGGGTACCTTGGTATACGAGGAGTCGCCTTGATTTTTGGTTTGACCCGAAACGATCATATGACATCCTTTTGACGCCCTTATAGGAGCCCTGTAACACTGGTTTACAATAGTAGAAAGCTGTTAAAACTAGAAAGTTGGCTTTCGTTTTGGATCGCCATTTGAAACCTGGAAAGAGAAATCACTTCCCATCTTCACAAACCTCTAGCGATTATACTAGACAAATGCATGGAACATTCAGTATAGGAAAGAGAAATTTTCGGGATAGTTTGGCGAAGCCATTTTGTAGGCCTCCGGTCGCAGTTTGACGAGGTCAAACTGGTCCAGTTTCATCTTGTCACTCCAGAAAACTTGTCGCCATTTGAAAATGGTTTACTAGTTCTCAGTCCCGTCGACTCTAATGAACTCTCCTTATGTAGGGGAACTAGTAGGAGATGTCTCATTGCGTGCTTCTCCTTCAAACGTCAGTTATGGACGTGGGTTTCTAGGCCCTCGAGTTAACTTTTGGCATTTTATAATTGGGTGAACTACGACCAGTGGCCCCGAGAACTAACCGCCAAACGCAAACCGTTCGCTCTTTTTCAATTCCGTCAGTTGCTATGAATTCTTGGTATATCTGGGGACACGTAGAAAGTTAATCCTAACGTGAGTGATCATCGAGGAAGATAACCTTTGGAAGCAGTTTCTTAGCCTCCGAGCCCATTTTGTACGTTTTGTAACTAGTGAGAAAATGTAAAAGTAGAAAGCTGCGGACCCTCGTAGGGTTACCAAATCACCATGGAAACTTTTAACACACGTAAATAACTGTTTAAAACACTATAATGAAACTTTTTGTGTGTATTGGAACTTTAGACAAAATGATATTTTCTCTCTCTTCCTTTCTCTCTCTCTCTCTCTCTCTCTCTCCTGAGTTTATAAAATGAAGAAAAATGAAATGCAATGATTACATGTTTCTAGACTTTTTTTTATTTCGATTGCATATTGTAATTATTGTCAGATGTAAATGGGAACTGAAAAATGATAATTATGATTGTTTTAGGGTGGATGCCATGCCAGCGATTTATCGTTGATATCATGCTCACGTGGGTTTTGCAGGATGGAAGTTCGACGACGAAAAAGGCGATGTGTAATTTAATTATTATTATTGTAATTTTTTTATATAGGTCATTGTAAAATGAATAACTGTCTAATGCAGTCTCTTGTTACCGAAAAGTTATAAATGAAATTTGTTAATATGCATGATATGCCAGTTTTAGGGATACTTAGGGAATGTGCATCTAATCACCGGTTTAATTTGTTTCTTAGTTGTGTATGGCAAAAAGTGTTTGATTTATACATAGTAAATTGAAATTGAAGTTAATATATTGTAGTACTTTCTCAGCATTCAATAAACGATTAAATTAATCATTGGGTTATCTTCTTACCTTGTAAACGTAATAAAGAGTTTTAATGGGAACACTGAACCCTAATAAAATATTCGTGCTTAACTTGCCTGCATGTGTGATCCTTTTTACCTTATAAGAAATTTAAATCAGTAGAACGAACTTAACCTTTTCACCCGATGGAGCACCTTGGTTTAGGAAAATAAGATCCCAAGAAGAGGGGTTTATCGTCTTAGTAGGTACGTTTAGTGACATCGACATAAACTAGACACATAGGAGCAACACAGTCAAATAAATCTTCTACATCGAATGAATTTCTTGTGAGATCCAGATGACATCATGGAGCTAGTGAAATAGTGGTTCTATCACTTAAAATTTTGCTTATGAATAGATCCTCTTAGCTATAGGTGCCATCTTTGGCTAGTGACAATAGAGTGCTTTGATCTCTTACAGAGGGTTTATAGGGTGAATATGTTTGAAACCTTAATCTAATCTATAAGAGAGCGTAAAGCCCTAAGTGAAAAATTGGAATGGGACTAAACCCTAATTGACTAGGATGTTCACTTGTGGTTAGAAAACCATAATCTAACTCCTTGCATACGAAATTGTGTTGAAAGATGTTGTTTTTAGAGAACCTTAGAAACTGAATTCTTGTCTCATAATCCCTTGTTATGTCATTCTATGGCATTAAGGAATAAAGAATATTCCTTATGCGGAAACATGCTATGCAAGGATATGAGATCTTCGTGAACATAGATCATTTGTGGTTATGTGTAGTTTTAATGCTCCTAGCCTTGTACTTCCTTATGATGTCAGACAAGTGTTGTCGTAACTCTTTTGTTTTAAGACGATGCTAAGAACGAGACCTTAGTGCGATATAAGAGCATATCATATGATGTTGCACATGAGATTTGAGATTAGGATTAAGGTCAATCTTAGAGTCCTTATCACTTAATTAAACTTTTTCATGCATTGCAAAGAATATAAATTATCTTGGTGCGACCAAACTTCGAGCAAACAAAAGATATATAAATATAAAAGGAAGTCCATAAGTTATTGAACTTTATTAACTATGGTAGTGAAATAACTATTCCGTGATCGATGGAGGTTCTTGGGGAGCTATCTCGACTCTATGTCTTCCTTAATCCCAATAGCTCATCTGGACATCACGTTAGAATCTCTTGTGTAGCAAGAGTAAATTTTATACACTAAATAAAAGTTTGAGAAGCAAAATCTTAACATAAGAATGAGAAAATTAGAATCTTGTAGGCATTTTGAAATATGGAGAATACTTATGTAAGTCATGAAGATTTTTCATAAGGGTAAAGAGCAAATTAAATGGTTGAACAATATGTGATCTGTGAAATGAATTTTCAGAACATGTAGGTGGAAAAAGGGAGAAAATCATGCTTACCTAATAAGGATCTTGGAAAGTTAGCCATAACTAAAATACATTTAAAGTAATGATATGTCGTGGGTTCGTTGTTCCTAAAGTCACGTTTCTTGTGGTTGGGTCTTTGCTAGTATTCATTCGTTGGGAAAAGTGTGGTATCGACACAGAGATAATAACACAAGTGGAAGGTTTTTGTGAATGATCAACAAATCATTAGGTTTTTATAAGAGGAGGTTGAAATTGGAGCAGCATTACGAGGATAAAATAGTGCAACTACGGAAAAACAAATTGCCAAAGGGTTTAGCGACTTTAGAGTCAATATTCAACCCAAATGGTCAATTCCGTAAAGAGAAGGCCAACATCTAAGTCAAAAAGGAGGATTTTGAGCCAATTTCATTTAGAAAAGGTAAGACGCTCCAAATAGGCAAGATGAGAAGCAAACAAGAAAAGTATGACCTTGTGCAGGGTTTGCCAGAATTCTAGATGTTTTCACGTGGAGCTATGATTTTATTTTATTTTCCCGACTATCTATTGTTCTTTTTTAAAGCATATTTCTAATCATGCAAGAGTATAAGTCAACTAAATCACAATTACCAAACCATTATCATTTCCTCATAAAAATAAATGTGGTTCTTACTTAAATTAATACAACAATGATATTTTCATTAAACACTACCTAGATAAGGCCTTAATTTCAATAGAAAAAGCATACATTTCAATATAAATGTGCAACTACAAAACAACATAATATTGCTAGTGATTCCTTTTATTTAGTGTACCCGCAACCAAATGCATGGTCAGCCCAAATAGCTGGCATGGAAATCTCCTACGATCTAACACATTTCATGTATGCATATTTTCTATTCACAATGATATCAAAAATTACATACACTTGAAGAGCGTAATAAGTACACATTCAATTTAAATGCATTTTCAACTTTAGAAAGAAAGACGAGAAAAACATAATATCATACAAAAGAAAAATTCTTGAAGTACGTAACTAATAGAGGCTCAATACAATCTCATGAATGTGTCCTAATTTCTTTAAACAATTATTAAACCTAAGGGGGTCCCAAGATAACTTTCTAGCTATTATTTCAAATTTATAAAAGTGACCAATTTAGCCTAAGTAATCACATACAATTTTCGAGGCCATCCTCTAATAATCACCAAATCCTCCCTATGTGTGGTACAAGCTACTCCCTTAAGGTGGTGCACAACTCGCATTCCAAAGACCATATGTCACTATGTTCATAATAAGATACTTGGGTTGATTACTTTAATTGAACAAGTTACAAAGATTCAACTACACACTATACATTACATACAATCATTAATGTTACACACTAGTAAAATACTTAACCATGGTTATAACAAAGTTTAGTTTCAAGCTTATAATATCCTTTTCTACGTTGCAAAACCATATTTACACGTCTTATGAGATCAAACAACATTACTCATTCACAACATTGTGACATTATATTTCTTTCCATTATTGAGTGTTATTGAGATATTCTCTTATGATCATGCTAACATATTTTACTTTCCTTAACTATCATTTGTTCCTTTAGAAAGCGTATTTCTAATCATACAAGAGTATCACCAACTAAATCACAATTACCAAACCATTATCGTCTCCCCATAACAAATAAATGTGGTTCTTACTTAAATTAATACAATAATGATATTTCCATTAATCACTACCTAGATAAGGCCTTAATTTCAATAGAAAATGCATACATTTCAATATAAATGTGCAACTACAAAACAACATAATATTGCTAGTGATTCCTTTTATTTAGTGTACCTACAACCAAAAGCATGGTCAACCCAAATAGCTAGCATGAAAATATCCTATGATGTAACACATTTCATGTATGTATATTTTCCATTCACAATGACATCAAAAAATTACATACACTTGAAGAGCGTAATAAGTACACATTCAATTTAAATGCATTTTCAACTTTAGAAAGAGAGGAGAGAAAAACGTAATATCATACAAAAGAAAAATTCTTGAAGTACGTAACTAATAGAGGCTCTGATACAATCTCATGAATGTGTCCTAATTTCTCTAAACAGCTATTAAACCAAGGGGGTCCCAAGATAAATTTCTAGCTATTATTTCAAATTTATAAAAGTGAAAAATTTAGCTTTGAGTAATCGCATACAATTTTTGAGGAAATCCTTCAATAATCACCAAATCCACAACTCAACAATAGAAAAGAGAATGATTCAACAACTCATTTTGAGCACACTTGCAAATATGCGGTCAAACATCTAACCCCTTTGCATGACAAGCAACTTCTACACTCCACCCCCAAATATTCCCTTTGGTATCTCTTAATTAGATGGAATCTTTCAGCTTGTAGACACAGTGTATTCATGGGCATTTGCGAATTAAAAATATGACAAAATTCATGTCTTTTGTGCTTTGATGGATGTCCATACTCGATTCAAAGCTCCCATTTTGGCATAGACAAGGAAGATGCTTTGACATAAGCTTGGAATTTGGCTTCATACTTACCAATTGCATTTGCATGATAGTTCTAAGGCCTTTTAAACAAACCCATTTTGTGCATGTCTACTGCAACCATTGTTTTCCATGCAACCCATTTTTTCATGGTATTTGTCAAACAAATTCATATGCCTTGTCTTTGCGTCCACATTTTGCATGCATGACTACCATAACACTTAGCTACAACATTTGACATAAATCTTGTCTCTTTTTCTTTGATGGATCTCCATTCACTTGTTCCAAAGCCCCCAAAATATGAGACATTTAAAAAAATTGTTCACGTGCCTTATCTATTTTTTGGCATTTTTCATACCTGTCTAAAAGCTCATCTAAAGATTTGATTTTGGCATAGATTTGGAGGGTTTAAGATTATACTGCTTCATTTACAAAAGATATTTCTGACATATAGGTTGCACCCAATGAATCCACCAATAGTTTCCTTAGCCAAAGGCACAACTAATTGCATGCATTGGGTGCTTCCTTCTAGAATTCTAGAAGAGGTTACCTTCACTCATAATGCACCCGATCAACTCCGGTTAATTCATCATGACCACCCATAACATAATAGATGGTCATAATGCATTGACAGGGGTTGACCGGTGCATTATGAGTGAAGGTCCTCCCACCTTTACCAATAAAGATAGTCCATACACGTTTAAAGCTTCATATTTTGGAGAATTTGGTGTAACACAACATATGCAATCCCCGCCTCTTGACCAAATGGAAAACAAAATTATGCCCAAATGCACCCACAAAAATCAAAATGATCTTATTATTTTTATTTTGTTATTATTAATATTTCAATTTTCATTTTATAATTAATCATTTAAATAATAATTATAATGACTATTATCCTTATTATTATTTATAATGTTAATATCTTGCATTCCTAAAACCAAAGAAATCACAATGATTAATTCACACATCACTCATATATTTGTAGTAAAATATGATCACAATTAAAATTGCACACAAATATTCTAACAAACCTTGAATGAGAAGTTCAACCAAGCGTAAAACCTGCTTTTGACTTACAAAAGACTCTCTCAAACTAAGGTTATGATTTTTTGGCATATAAATGTCATTTGTTCATATAGAATTTTGTCTCGAGTCAATTAACTTATAATATAAGTCTATTCCCGAAACACCAAATAAGTTGTTGTGAAACACAAGTCACTTCGTGAAGGAACCCACACCCTCACTAACCATAAGTAACGGGCAGGACACTACAAAACATTTTGGTAAATTGTGGCCACAAGGATTTACATATAGCTTGTGCACAAGATATGATGTATAATGTGTTGATATAGCTCATGAATGCTTATAATGATTGGATTTAAATTAAACTTATTGGAAAAATAGTCTTGTTAATTATATTGGATCTTATGAATAATAGTGGATAATTTCTTTAGACCATATAGAAACATTTACATTATTAGTGCTTACAACATACAAGGAACTTGTGGTTTATTTTGAATTATCTTAAGACTATTTGATAGATTACTCTTGATGTGTATTATGATTTTTTTATACTTATTCATGTTCCATACTTTCTTGGGCTCTATATTATTTTGTTGTTTAGGAAAACAATTTTTTACATTTTAAGACTTAACTTTCAATATTGCGGTATGTTTTTTATCTTGTCATATCACATTGTAGTGTAAGTCGATCCCCTTGAAATTGAAAGGAAATAATATTATTAGTTATATCGACAATTTCTTCCATTTTCTCTAACCATGACTTATAATTGAATTGCATGATGGTAAAAACTATGAAAATAACGCCTCTAATATTCTAGGCCTAAATGAAACTAAAAGTTTAATTTTACATAATGGTCCTTCATGGAAAATTGTGTGTTATAATTCATCTTTTTATTCCCGAATTTATCAAAAATCAAGTTTATATTATGTTGTTTCTTATCATTGTTCATGATTCCTTGTCTATGCTCACTTTCCACGAAATCTTGAATGACCATTGGTTTCTATTTAGGTTGATATTGTAATATTTAGCTTAAAAAATTATAGGATACATCTATAATGCCCTTAGTTCATCGTTTCTCCTTTGCTTCTTTGACAACATCGTTGCTAATCGTGGAACACCGTTGCACTTCCGTTGATCATTATTTGGCTTCACTTTTTCGCAAATAATGATCAACATTCTCCCTCTTTGTCGTGCTTTTGTTATGGGCCTCGCAACGACCATTACAATTTTCGTATTAAAGGAAAATCATGTCCTCGGTTTGTCGAGCTTACCTGTTGGCCCAAGTGTTAAAATGATTTGTATATATTTTTTTAAAAATAATGATAATAATAACATTATAATTTAATTTGTCGATTGACAACTATTTGCTTAGTGTCAATTCTTTTATCAATATTGTTATCTTTCATCTTATAGCTATTTTATTATCGACCGCTCTCGTATTCGAGCTCTCGATTAAGTGATTTTTTTGTGTTTTGATGCTATCACCTTTGGTTCTAAAGGATGTTTTTTTAATCCCCTTTTTGGTATAGGAGGTTTTAGAATATAATAAAAAATTAAAAAATAAAAATAAAAATAAAAAATTGAATGGGTATCAATTATATATTTTTTTAGACATATCGATCTAAGTAATATTTATTTTTATTGAATTTACTAAGCCTTTTCGAGCATCCACGCATGCTTTATTTCAAGATAATGGCAATGTGACTTCTCCTAACTACCGACCTACAAATCATTGGTCATTAATGTTTTCTTTCTTGGCGTGAGGAGTTTGGGGTGGGTGGAATCTTTCCTTTCCTTCACTGTGGTTTCCATTTATTCCTTTTATTTAATGCGTATGGTTAGTATTTCTGATACATTTTCTTTGGGAATAAATCCTTTCTTTCTTCTTCTTGGTGGCACACTGGAATGACTCGCCATTTTATGACTGCTCTCCTTTTTTGTTGTTGGCCGTGTGGGATACACCGGAGGGAAATAACTTAGAGTCCCTGTCGAGAAAGGAAGGGAAAAAATCTTTAGGCCACATGGAATACTTGGAGGAGGATATCTTCCCGTGTGGGCTGTGGTAAAAGACATGGAAAATCGGGCATGTTAGTCTCGATCCTTACTGCAACATTTGTTACCCTTTAACAATTTTATGCAATGAATGATCTCCTTTCTGAATGACACCTAGAATCGGTTTATTTGTGGTTGTTTATTGACTTCTGAACGTATTAATTGTCCCTCTGTCCCCTTCCTTTAGATCGTTGGTTTTCCTGAACAATAATTAACTCTGTTTTTTTGTGAAAGGGAGATGCAATCCCGTTGGTTGTAAATAACTGCCTCAAAGTTTATGCGGAAAATGTTTGGGTTAGTTAGACCTTGTCAAACTGTGGTACTCTTGTCTCCTTATTGGGTTATCTTGACTTCTGTGATAACCAGACCACCTAGCTTGGGGAGCTCGTGGGATCTTTAAGAATTTATCACCTCAAAATTTTATTTCCTCTCTAATGAAACGATTTCTAGTTATTTTAATGTGACAACCCAAATTTGGAAGTGGAGATTCGACCATGGAAACATAACAGGTTTCTAAAGGTAGTTTCTCTTTTGAGAGAGGCCATTCCTGAGAGTTTCTTTTCATATTGAGTTAAATCTGTAATTTGTGATACCTAAAAGGGACGGCTTAGGAAAGGAATTATTGATAGGATAAAAGAAACACCCCTTGTATTTGTAAACCATATATGTGTGTTTAGTGGGGTTTACACAAAGGAAAGTATGTTGGTCTCTTTCCTATTCGTAGTTTTTGAATGTTGAATTGCGGGAAGAAGTAAACACGATGTTGTATAATTTGTCACTTGTTTCTTCAAGGATAAATTATTGGGAAATTTATTGCTGTTTTGATGAGTTGTAGATGGTAATCCCATTCTCTGGAAACAAACTATTCTTTTTTGCTTATTTTAGTTGGGATAATTCAAGTTAATCTTTTCATATTCACTATTTGGAAGGTTATTTGCTCAAATTAAATAAAGGAAAGTATATATGATAGTAGGTATTTATAATCCTTGCGAAATCTCTATTTATCGATTTTTTGGCATGACAGGAAATCTAAAATGGGGTTTGGGGAGCCATGGTTGTTTTCTTTAAATTGTAATTTCGGGTAGGGATGATATGGCATATACTTCAAGCTCCACCGTTCTCTATTAAATGATATTAACAATAGTTATAGTGTTTTAAGACCATTTATTTAATCAATGAAGAGCCTCTAATATCACTAATGAAAGTGAACCGAGTATATTATTGTTACGAGTTGAAAAGAGTAAATTTTACTATCGGAGTTCATATTAAAATTTTGTTAAGTTAAAAAAAAAACGGGGGAAATAAATAAAATGGTTTGGAGTTTGGTTTACTTTTTTTTAAGAACCCACACTCGGTAATCATACATTACTTACGTTTTTGAACATTGTTAAATGAGGAAAGCCTTCGGGGTGACCATTACTTAAGGTTGTAGTTGCACGAAGTTTCTTCTATAAGTAGCTAGAACCTAGATCTTAGGACCATTGGGTGAGATGGGTAAGATCACCCTCTCTTAGTGATGTGATATTTGATCTTTAAGGACTAAAACTTCACTCTAATACTCGATCTAGATATAGAATAAGATAGACTTGTTAGATTTGGGGTTGAAATCATCTTATAATTAAAGAAAAGGTTTATCCATTTGTTTTTGCATTTGAAATGTTTTATTTGATAGATCATTTGTTATATTTAAAAGCGGCTTAAGATCCATAGCTGGATTGTTATTTTGTGGTTGCGAATCCCATTATGCTATGAAACCCGGAAGGAGGTTTAAATGGTTATCTCTTCTTCAATGGAATTGAAAATAGAAGCCGTCTTGCTGCCCCGTACTTAGTTTATCAAGCAACTTGGTTGTCGAGTAATGCCCATCTTGGGTTTTACCAACTACCCTTCTTCTCTTATCATTACCTTGTGGAGCCTCTTTTCGATGAGGGAAATTTAGTTCGTGGGTTGAACTTTAGTTTTCAACACTTTGATCACATGGTGGTTTAACCTCCTTACACTCGTTGGGTTGATCTAGCTTTTAGGCCAATGAAACCTCCCTCCTGGAAGGACCGTTTTACCTTTCTGTTTTGCATCTATGATTGTATCTTGAATGTTTTGGGCTTCTCTAATACTTTTAGTGATGGATGGACCGAGTATTAGATTTTGATCACGTAATCTGTAGGATTACATGATCAAAATCCCAATACTCTTGAATTTTGTTCTTAATTGGGAATTTTGGCTTCCTCCTGTTGGCTGGTTTAAATCTCTATCTCATGTGAAGAAGTTTGATTAGTGGTTTGTGCCTTGATCCATTCTTGAAATAGAACATTCCTTTCATGATATTGTTAAATGTTAGCTTACTGTTGTAATGAGTAGTCTTAGCATGCTCAGTTCTCGTGAACTGACTCCAGTTAATACTTGTGCAGATGGCTTATGCGTGTTGATAAAGGAAAGATCTATGAAGGTTTCAATAGTTTGTTGTATGTGGTTCCTTGTACAAATGTCAATGTGTTGTAATTCTTGCAATGGTACTTGTAATGGAGTTTGGATGGCCTCTTGCCTTGGAATTTCGGTAATTGTGAAATAAGGTTGCCTTGTCTTTTATAGTAAAACTTGTAATTATCTTTGTGAGAAATAATTTATAATACTCACCTTGTTATGAGTATTCTTTTAGTAATGTATTTTATCAGTCGTGAAAATTTTGTAGCATGGCTTGACCAACTTATTACCTCCTTGTTCTCAAAAAAAGTTCTATTGATTCTTTTGGTGCCTTGTTATGTGTGCCATGATGAATAGAGATGTTATAACCGTGTTTAATTCTCCCGTTTAGCTATGGCAGTTTCTGTTCTCGAGTTATAAAACTCTCATGCTTTAATAACCTCCATGGTCTTGATGTAAGTGCAATCCTTTGTATATTTTAGTGAGTGAAAATCCTTCTTCTAAAGTTAAAAAGAAATAAAACAAAATGAATTCATAGATAATTCAATAAATAAAATAACAATGAAATTGGTTTCTTGTTGAGAAATTTAAGAATCTTAATTTGGAACGAAAGGATTTTTCTACTAGTGTAAAAGAATCTGCCCTTGCTAACCTGAAGCTACGAATTAAACTTTATTGTCTTGTTTGTGAAACGATAAGTATTCTAAGAAAGAGTAAAATCATTTTTGGTTTTGGGGTTATAGTTATGTTTTAGTTAGTAGGGGTGTTTGAACAAGAACACCTTAAGTCTAATACAACCATTTTGGGAACCCCCTTGTGCATCCTTTAGTGAACTTAATCAAGAGAATGCTAAATGAAGTTTTTACCCAAATTCAGTTGGACCCTTAAGCCTCTTTAAAAGACTGGTTAATAACTACAGAGATCACCATAATGAAATAAATTGACCTCCTCTCTCTAATCATTTCCATAGTACTTTGTAATCCCTTTCTTAAGTTGTGATAAAATGTTAATCCTTGAACAAAGAAGATTATGGTTCTGAACCTAAACAATACTCCACTTCTTTTGAATTTATGCTTTCTTCCTTATGCAAAGGAAGTATGAAAAAAGTCTCGGAGAGTGGGTCCGGATAGATGGCCTAGCGGAATCATTTACCTCCTGGTTTTGTAAATGAATTAAACAAGTAATTTTCATATGACAAAATTTAAAAAAAAATTATCCTTTATTTTTCTATGTAGTCTTGTTATTTTCCTCATTTTTCATTTCAACCATGACTTTTCCTAAACATTTTCACTAAGCGCTTTCAATACCATCTCAAAATTGCTCATCTTCTGACTTCTAGGTTTGATAGTGATAGATTCAACCATGCCATTTTTCATTTCAAGACGAGGAGGTAAGTCCCCGATCAGTAATCATTTTTTTGCATTTTAGGTTTTTTTTTTTTTGCATTTTAGGTTTTTTTTGCATTTTCATGGGTTTTTTGAAATGTTTGTTTATGTATACAATTTTCTTGTTTTATCAGTTGGTCGGCAAGCTCAAAATCATGCAAACCATCAAAACATTCCTCAAAACCCACCGAACATTCCTCAAAACCCTCCGAACATTCCTCAAAACCCTCCTCCAAACATAGATCCGCCTCCTGTGGCTCCTTCTGTCCCCACTGAGCCAGCAGGAACGCAAGATAATATCATTGGAAGAATCCAAGAAAATAAAATTGTCATTGAGAACCTAATTCAAACTATAAGACAAAATCATGCTACAAATCCATCCCGCATGACTTTAGCCAATACATTGCAAACATTGATTGGCGAAGTCGAGTCTGCAACCAACCAAATACATAGATGGAACACCTTTAAGTGACTCATAGGTGGTGGTATGTAGATAAACTATCCCATGCGGTCACAAAGACAAAAAAATTGGAAAAGACCTCATTTGTGCATTATTTACTGACCCTAGAACCAATGCCCCCCCTGCAGTTACTTGCAAACGGTTCCCAATCCATTGGTGCCATGATGATAGAATCAAAAACAATTTTTGGGACCGATGGTGGATGGTTTTGATTATCCACCATGCAACAACAATGAGGTTCCTCTTTATTTTTTGAAGAAATTATATTGTGAGTTCGTGCTCAATGAGGTCCCGAATTATTTTGACTTTTCTGACTTTTTTGGTCGAGGAGGTGGCTCACATGAGTAGACTCCGGTGCACGCGTAGGTCAGCCTAGGATCCCCATGCCCCAAAACCCCACTTTGCTTCAATTATCCCTCCTACAAAGTGAAGGAGGTTGTGGAGATTGATACATTGCATGCATTGAGGGAGCTCACTGACACTCTCACCCAGCATAGCACCCAGATTGCATCTGGTGATGTTGGTGGAGGTGCTAGTTCTAGTGCACCACACCACTGTGGATCATGTGGTGCCGTATGCACTGCAGTGAGACATCATTTGCTGGTTCACAGGATTTCTTTTCTATAGATGAGATGTTGGGAATGTTTTTGAACTGAGCCACTGATATTGGTCTTTCACAGGTAAATTTTAAATAAATTTAAATAATATATATATACAATAGTTTAATTCACATGTTTGAGATATTAATATATATATATATATATATATATATATATATATATATATATTTGATTGTACGTCATGTACATACATGTAAAAAACTAATTTTTTATTTTATTTTAAATAGCAAGAGCCGGTGAAGGAAACATCCGTGTCGACATGCTAGCTACTATGGTTGGGCATGTTTCAAACGTAAGTTTCAAGTTGTACAAACTTACATTTTTAATAAATCATTTAATTGCACTAGATTATTATTATAATTTGTTTCACGTGTATGTTGTACATGTATTAATATTTTTCTCTTTTATACACAGGAGCTTGGCGGGTCATCATCTGCTCAGGGAACTGAGGCTACTGGCACGCCTCACATGAGTTTTACGCAGGTTAGTAAATCTCTTTACACTTTGTTTCTAATTACCGGAAGTTCACGCACGGATGCATGCTTTGGACCTTCAGACATGAGTTTCACTTTCTTATACTCAACCTATATATTATTTAGTAGGAAATGCCAATTCATTTGATATAACTAGCCATGTATGTAATCATATATTGGTTTTACATGTCTCGGAGTACCACCACACAAATATCCAGACCATGGAGGGTTTTATGTTTCTCTATCTATATATGTTTTGTTTTGTTACGTGCATTTAAACTATTAGTACTAAAGTTATTAAAATGTATTTATCAAAGTTCCAATAAAAAGATATGATAAAGAATGCTTGCAAACATACTTGCAATAATTCTAAGAACAAACTAACAAGAAATATAATTTATGAAACTAATTTTACAAAACAAAATTAAATGATGCTAAATAAAAGAACAAATCAATAGCTCTAACAGGTGTGCACAAATAGGATAGTGATAAGTAACTCCTCCACAAGGATAATGGTCAAGAGTATAAGAATGGGAAGGGGAGATGCTTTCCTAGAATAGTCGGTCAAATGTAATTCATATGAGACACTACATGATAGTATATGACATGTCAAGTAACTCCTATGAAACAAAGAACATATAAGCAAGATGAGTCACCATATATCTACACGAAATATTCTAAGAAATAAATAATTACAAGGAAAATCTATACCTACACGAAAACACCCTGAAGTGTAGCTTAGGTTGGTAAAAATGAGGGTCCTTGAAATAAGACCATATGAGCTACCCAAATTACAATGAAACTCTCCAAAAGTAGAGAACATGAGAAAACCAATGGGAAAACTCCTTTAATTTAGAGAAAAGAAGAAAGGATGGATAAAATGCTCCCTCGTAAGATGATGTTGATATAGACCACACCCTTAAAATAGATCATAAGTGAATAATATTTCACGGTGAATGGTTTGGTCAAGATGTTTGCAATATAATCCAATGTCTAGCAATATATGAGATAAATGACCTATCCATGGATCAACTCCTTGATGAAATTCTATGAATCTATATGTGTTTGGTCTGGTGATGTTAGATAAAAGTCCTTCAAATTTGAATGATGCTCTAATTGTCATAGAAGATGACTATGGGTTACCTTGATTAAATACAAAACTTTGTCAAAATCTTATGAAGATAGATGGCCTTCGTGCTAACATTTATAGATCCTATGTATTTAGCCTAAATAGAAGATAAAATAATAACATTTTTATTCTTTCTTGACTAACTAAATAAGCCAGAACCTAGCAAGAAATTGTAACATAAAGTGGACCTATGTTATGAACATAAAGTGATTTTAGATTAATCTGGATTTTCTAAATACTAAAACATGGATTTCTTGACCTGACGGGGATTATGAACTAGAAAATGACTTGAATGTACCACCTGGGGTAAGATTGTATAGTAGGGATGGGAATGAATGTATAGTTTCCCTCCTTTGTATAGTTTTTTTACCTTCTTAAAATCTCAACATGTGGATTTTTGTATTTTTAGCTTATTTAATTCCCTTCGCCACTATTTTTCAATCAATCTTTATCACAATGTGATGTATCTAGATACATTTATCAAACCTCAAAACCATAACCATGGATGACGTCGTCCTATAAAATAAACATTAGCTGGCTTGTGGGAACCCTTATACATTTCCTACATGAGAACTTATCCAAAGATGCCTCAAACCACATGTTATTCTCCACCTAACATGTGTTATCCAATTTTAGTGTAATCATATTTGACATATTATATTTGAAAATTCTTGACTTGATTTTTTTATCTTATGTAATATACAAGTTCAGCGGACAAATTTGAGTGCTTGTAAATGTGGGAAGCAATTCCCTAGACGTAGTGGGAAGTTTCATACCTATATATAGATGGTGTTTCCTTGATGAACGTGAAAAGATATGTTTAGAGTGTAGGGACCTTTGAGTTCCTTTACTATTATCTTTTTCAATAGGTTTCGATAGGAGTGCTAAGCTCTTAAGTAGATTTTAATATTGATTTGTACATGTTTTTTGTATAGCTTATGACTGCTAGAGAGACTCCTCCATATATGCAGACTGTGGAGGCTGCTGTAGATACTGCCATAGCATCTGCAGATCCACTAACTGAGGTACACAATTTTTTAAATTTGTTAAATTTTGGAGGTTCATTATTTCTTATTAAACTTAAATCTACAATATCAAATTTTGTAGGTATATATGTGAAATATTTAATTTGAAAATTAATTATTTGTATGTAGCTTACCCCTCGTGAGTCTATTTTGTCCTTGCGACGTGTCAACAACAAATTGATAGGGATCATGACATCATGCGGTAAGATTTCACATGCATTTTAACTAAATTGTACAAGTTTCTAAATTTTGAATGTATTTTAAAATTTTGGGTGTTAAAAACTTGTTGTTTATGAATGTGCAGTTAGGTCATAGCATGCTTAGAGACACCTAGGACCACACGATGAAATCCGTAGTGGCATCTCCTCCACTACATCCCTGTGTCGTGGACGTGCTACTTCTAGCAGGGTGAAGAGAGGGAAGATGTTTCATGAGTAGATTTATAGTCCACCTGGATGTACATATGTGGTCATGAGTAGATTCACACCCCATTGATATATATAGCCTTTTGACCGACCGCATGTGGTCCCATATGTACATTATGACACGTGCTTAGTTCGAGATGTATACATACATTATGAACTTATGTACATATATATTTTCAGAGACGTGCGTCTGGAGCACACTTTGTTTGATTCTATATATATATATATATATATCCATGTGTGTTGGTTAAATCATATTTATTTTGGTTATTTTGGTATTATTGCTAACTCTGAGAAAGTGGGTTTTGATCTCTGTTCATTGGAACTTGTAGATGCCCCGAGTATTCTCTATCTGTGAATTTATCTGTACCCAAACTAGGTTAATAATATTTGTATTGTTTATTAAATAAAATTTAGTGTGGTCCTAACTAATGAAGCTTATGGAGAAGAAAATAGAAATATTTCTCCTTTGAACAATTGTATATATGGTTTGTAGTCTTCAAAATCCTCTAGATCCTTGAGAAATATGTATCCTTAGATTTATAGAAAAAGTATACATAGATCATAGTTTTTGTTTGTTGATAAAAGTGATTCCTCCATATATGGAACTCCTATGGATATCTCTGCTACGGTTTTGTTTCCGAGGCTATAAATTTGAACTATTTCCTCTTTTAAATCTTGAGGTGGATTTAGTGTATTACTTCTAGTTATATATTTTCTAGTATCTTTCTTATTATTATTTGTGGTATATTTCACCATGGGCATTTTGAATTTTTATTTTTCAAACTAAAACAATATTGTTAGCTCTATTGCCAACTTAAGTATTAGTAACTAAAGCTTATTTGAGTTATGGTTCACATCCCTCCATCTTTTAACAACTCCCAAAATAATAATTCCATAACCTATGGATTTAATGGAATTCATCAATATCATCCTGTTGTATTTGGAAAAGTGTGCTTGAAACTCTGGTGTATTTGACTGTATCTTGATAATATTACAGGTATACCCAAAATTGGGTCTGCATTGTTTGTAACTTTTGTGTACATATGAGTTAATCCTTGAAGTAACTGTATTGATTTTCCAATCCTGTAGCCGTACTGTTCTTTTGTAACTCATAATAATCCTGAAATATTGTTAAATCTGAATGATATGTGGTCTGTATCTTTATATTATTTTTATTTGCATCATAAGCTTGTACTGTTAGATGTGCATTACTGAAACATGCCATTATAGTTGCAATCTTCTTCTTCCATATGAAACTAATACCATGAAACTACATTCTTTCAATTGCTCTACAACCTAGAAGTTATTTTCAAATGTATTTGTATTTGTTTTAGCTGATTGCTTCATGTATTTTGAGTTCCAAAACTGTGAAGACTTGTTATTCTTGTGTGGTCAACGATTTAGCACCATATACCCTAGCTTGATAAGCTGGCTATAACTTTATTTTCTTCTTTCCTAGACTTCATGTATTGAGAATTATGCCTGAGATAATCCCTTATTGGAAGAGGCATTCTGTAACTTTGTAATTGATTGGCAATATGTTCTTTTACTGTAAGTACCTTCCAACATGGGCATTGTTGTATTTTCCTATGCATCATGGATATTGAACTTGGCAGTTGAAGATGGTAGTTGATCATTTTGATTACGCTCATAGTAGACATTAGAGTTAGATAAATAATATCAGTAAGAAACCATATAGAGGATAAGGGATAATATTAAATTTGGAGTATGTTAACTAGTGAAAAGGAGTTGTTTGAGTGATCAAAAGACAGAGTTGAGTTTTTAGGGAAACATAGAAACCATTGAATGTATGTTATAAATTTTTTGAACTACAACATGTGGTATCATAGCTTGAAGATCAAGGAAGATTAGCTAAAAGGATTTGAGATAAGGTTGATACAAAGACAAGAAGAGAGAGAAAAGAGATAGATGAAAATGATGGGTGAAGTAAAGAGTGACCATGGTTACAAAATGCCACATTGATGGAGAAGTTAGTATCGAGAGATAAGATGCTAGACTAAAGCAATTACATGAAAGGATAAGAGAACAAGAACATATGTGAAAAATAGAAAAGATGATGGAAACAAGGAAGAAACGTAGAGAAAGATAATTGAAGGTTATTAGGCCTCATGAATCGACTTGATATATGGTGAAGAAGAAGAAGAACTAGCAGAGATGTGATTCAAAGGTTGATAGAGCTAATGAGGTACAAGAAGAGAGAGAGAGAGAGAGAGAGAGAGAGAGAGAGAGAGAGAGAGAGAGAGAAGAGAGAGGAAGAGAAGATAATTATGGTTTCACAGAGGTCGAGAGTCAATCAATCAAGAGGTAGCACAACTGATGGTCTTCATAGAAAGAGAGAAAGAAGAGAAAGGAAAAGAAAACCGTAGAACAATATTACCCATAATATTATAACAAAACCAAGTGTTAAGGATAAGGTAGAAAATAAGATTCATGAGCCCCATATATCATCCTACCAAGGACAAGATGACAACAAGAGATAACATAACAACCAAGTCATTGTAATTTAATTTAAATAAATAAGGAAACACTATATTTTGCAAATGGTGGGTCATGGCACCAAACCAACTATGCCGGCACATCCGGGTGGCCAGGTGAACACTAGAGGAGGTGGTGTTTCGGTGCGCGAAAGGGTCGTTGCTTTCGGGCTACTTCGTTCGGGCGTAGTCCCTTAAGAGCCCTGAGACCAAAATATCGTTCAACTTCGACGGTGACTACTCAGACTCCGTGGCACCTAGAGAGGCCTCGCTTGATTGGGAACCTCAATGTATGGACCCTACAATAGCCTCTCTCATTTTTTTCCTTCTCATTTCGGTGCTCTCGCTGTCCTACTTGTGTTTGCAAACGCGTGAAATAGTGCAATGGAGCCAAAGGTGTAAGGTCACAAATGCTATATTTTGCAAACGGTGGGTCGTGGCACCAAACCAACTACGCCAAAACATCTAGGTGGCTAGGTGAATGCTAGAGGAGGTGGTGTTTTGGTGCATGAAAGGGTCGTTGCTTCCGGGCTACTTCGTTTGGGCATAGTCCCTTAAGAGCCCTGAGACCAAAATATCATTCAACTTCGACGGGTGACTACTCGACTCCTGTGGCACCTAGAGAGGCCTCGTCTGATCTAGAACCTCTCGTATAGGACCCTATACAATAGCCTCTCTCATTTTTTTCCTTCTCATTTTGGTGCTCTCGCTGTCCTACTGTTTGCAAACGCGTGAAATAGTGCAATGGAGCCAGCAGTAAGGTTGTCACAATGCTATATTTTGCAAACGGTGGGTCGTGGCACCAAACCAACTACGTGCCAAACGTCCGGTGGCCAGGTGAATGCTAGAGGAGGTGGTGTTTTGGTGCGTGAAAGGGTCGTTGCTTCCGGCTACTTCGTTCGGGCGTAGTCCCTTAAGAGCCCTGAGACCAAAATATCATTCAACTTCGACGAGTGACTACTCGACTCAAGTGGCACCTAGAAAGACCTTGTCTAATCCAAAGCCTCAATGTAGGGACCCTCTACCATAGCCTCTCTCATTTTTTTCCTTCTCATTTCGGTGCTCTCGCTGTCCTACTGTTTGCAAACGCGAAATAGTGCAATTGAGCCAGTGTAAGGTTGTCAAACGCTATATTTTTCAAACGGTGGGTCATGGCACCAAACCAACTACGCCGCATGTCCGGGTGGCCAGTGAATGCTAGAGGAGGTGGTGTTTTGGTGCGCAAAGGGTCGCTGCTTCCGGCTACTTCGTTCGGGCGTAGTCCCTTAAGAGCCCTGAGACCAAAATATCGCTCAACTTCGACGGTGACTACTCGACTCAGTGGCACCTAGAGAGGCCTCGTCTATCCGAACCTCGGCATGCACGGACCCTCTACAATAGCCTCTCTCATTTTTTTCCTTCTCATTTCGGTGCTCTCGCTGTCCTACTGTTTGCAAACGCGTGAAATAGTGCAATTGGAGCCAGTCTGTAAGGTTGTCAAACGCTATATTTTGCAAACGGTGGGTCGTGGCACCGAACCGAATGCACCGCACGACATGTCCGGTGGCCAGTGAATGCTAGAGGAGGTGGTGTTTTGGTGCACGAAAGGGTCGTTGCTTCCGGGCTACTTCGTTCGGGCGTAGTCCCTTAAGAGCCCTGAGACCAAAATATCGCTCAACTTCGAACTTCTGACGGGTGACTACTCTGACTCAATAGCCTCTCTCATTTACCTAGAGGAGGAGTCGTTTTCAAAATTTACAACATTTTCAAAATTTACAACTTTTCAAAATTTACAACTTTTTTTTACAACTTTTTCAAAATTTACAATATTTTCAAAATTTACAAGTGACTTTTTCAAAATTTACAACTTTTTCAAACAATGTTCAAGCTTCTCTTAGCTTCGAGAATTTAAAATTCTCTACTAACAATGCCAACCACGTGAAGGTGGAAGCTTTTCTGGCACCACTAACCTAAACATAAAATTGTTAGTCAAAGAAATTTAAGTTTCAAATCAAAACCATATACTATCTATATACATGACACACAAAATACACAAATTTAAAATAAAATATATTCAAACTTAAATCTAGATCTTTAAACTAAAAATATATATATATATATATATATATATATATATATATATAAAATTGAAATTAAATATATATATACTGTACATGAGCATTGTAAATTCATTCCAATGAACCATCAGATCGGATCTACTCAGAATAGCAGACAAGATTGCTTCATGATCTGACTCTCGAACCTTCCAAAGAATCTTGTTATTAGGTCTTCCTCGATATCTATACAACTGAATATTTGTCGCTAGAACTAGATGTGAATATAAGAGTATTTTCCTGTGTGTCTCAAAGTCTTCAAACACCCAAACAGAGGAGTTTTTTAATGGATACCGTCAAAGCCAAGTTCCAGTAACTACCACTGACCCTGTAGGATACTCAATCTCTTCGCCATCTATAATAGGAGAAGTCAACTTCTTTCTTTCCTCGATGCAACGACATAAGAAATAGTCTGTTCCTTCTTCATTGTCTTCTGTCGCAATTACTGCAAACACATGTCCTACAAAAAAATAACCAAGGTTGAACAACTCAAATTTAAATTACATATTAAAATTTCAATGGACATAACTCAATACAAAAATTAAATAAATAACCATAAATACCTTGTCGCACCAAAATCAAAATTTCATCAAAGTCCTTGGATGTTGTAACTTCATCTACAAAAACAAGTTGTAATGCTTGTGGAGGTTGATAACTAGGAAGCGAGTTAGAGGCCTACAAATCCATCCTTCCACCCATTCTTGTGAATCACACTCAACAATGACAAATTCGATACAAGATGCACAAAAACATGTCAACTTTCTTGTCCATACGGCCCACGAAGTAGCGTCTGAGCTACAAAATGAGTGCATATCACTGACCCAAGTGAGTGTCATACAATCCTCGTAGTTAGCAATATGTTGTTCCTCTATCAACCAAAAATATCTGTAAATTGTGGAATTTTCTTGAGAACCTCGGGCCATGTTGTCAATACACCATTCCACTATGCTCTTTACATCTTTTAATTTAGCACCATCTTTGTACTTCAACTCTTCTCTTGCAAGAGCTCTTTTCACACATGCCCCTGCACCGTCATGCTCTCCTTTTCCATGTCCAAATTTCAAAGTAAACTCCAAATATGTTGCACACCCATCTTGACATGCATTCTTCTCATCCAATAAAACATTCGTGCATTCTTAAACTGAGACGTGCAATTATCTGACCATATATAATGTTGTTTGAAGTGGATGTCCCTATCAGACAAGTTTCCATAAAATAACTGAAACACCCTTGCACAAATTCAAGAGAGAATGAGTACGATCATCACCGATATAAAAGTGGTACTCTCTTAAAAATTTGATCATTCTCTCTCTGTCATCAATGAGAATGTAGAAATGCTATATGCACAAAAATGGCAACTTGTACCGAGTTGTAATATTGCGATTAACCTCCATTTGTGGTCAGCAATGTGTAATTCTCTGCAAAATCGACCACTGAAACAATAGTACCAATAGGAAATGTGTCTTTGCATAGCTTGAATTGTTCATCCAACCATCGAGCTCTATGTGTATGCCTCGCATACTCATAAACAATTTCATCCTTAAATTTTCTCATAAATTGAAAAATGGGCATTTGTTCTGTAACTAGCTCACACCGTTTCGACTCTTTTCCATCTTTCAACTGGTATGCAACTGATTTATATTTATCAAATTCAACTAAATTATGTCCTATTGTACCTTCAATTTTCTCATGGATGCAACTTTCCAATTTAGGTAATCCGCCGCATGTACTACAACTTCCATCTAAACAATCCTGACTATAAAAAAATTGTCCAACTTCTTTTTCACAAAATATAGTAGGAATGAAATCCCTGGAAGATATTGGTGGAACTTGAACACCACATTTAGATAACATAGTTTCAGAATGAAAATTAGAACGAATACGTAAAAATTTAGCATAATGCATCGCAAATTCAACATGTTGCCTACAACAACAAGTGGTGCGAGCATGGTTGATTTTCACATAGAATGGTTTCAACATTTCAAAAAAACGTTGACTAATTTTAATTTCCAGATTCTCTTGTTCAAACTTATGAAAAAATTGAGTTTGAGTCATATCTAAGAAATGCTTTGGATGTGGTTCACGATTAGTAGAACCAACTCTCCGTTTTATAACATCTCTTGTATTAGGTGAAACTCTAGTGTTATCATGCCAAAATTTAATAACAACTTCTCTTATAAAGATCATAAATTATTTTTATCCTTACGCGGTGCTCTAGCATAAAATGCCCAAAAATCGACATTATTGAGTGATTGAAGGATATTACGTCTTTCAATTGCTTTCATTAGAGTTTTTCGATTAACTTGCAACATTCGACTTGTTTGCGTAATCAAACGTTGTTTTTTTATTGATTCACTTACAACACTAGTAGCAAGTACACGACGCACAATATTACTATCCCTAGTGCATCTCTTGACACCAACAATGTGATATGCATCATGAAGGTTTTCAACAATTGTAGAGGTTTGACCACGTATGTTAGATGTTGTCAATCCTAAGGTGTTTAATGTAGGTCTCATTTTAATCAATTTCATCAAACTAACCAACAACTGACATCTTTGGGAATCATTTAAAATTTCAAAATGATTATCCCAAATTTCAATGGGCTTTTCTTCGGATTTGTCATTCAAAAAGTTTGTCGATATTGGTTTCAAAATGTTTTCATCAATTTCAATAAAAATTAGGTTTCTTATGTAAAATCCTAGGAGGTGTTTTTGTCAAATTTTGCTTGTCTACAGCTTTCAACATGAATTTCCTTATTCACATTTTCATTGTCTCCTTCAATTTCAACATTTGCTACATCATGAGTATTTAATTCTTCTTCAACATTGACAGTAAAAACTTCTTCATCACGAGTATTTAATTCAACTTCAACATTGATAGTAGAAACATTACCTAGTTCTTCATTGCTTACAATAGTTGGGATCAAGATGAACCTCTTCTAGATTCACGAAGTTTCCGCATTCGCTCAAAGATTTTGAATTTTGTTGGCCTCTAATTCGCTTGGTGTTTTTTTACTTAATGACTTCCTTTTGACTTCGTTTTTGTCTCCCATGATGTTTTGCTTCCGGTGATAAGAAAAACGTGCCTGAAAAAGATAGAATTTCATAGTAATTCATACGGTAAGGTCAGAGAGTAAAAATCACATGGTAATTCAGACATTGGGATGTGTGTAAATATGATTTATGAATTCGACGAGCAGCTTTATGAACCACGCGCTTTATGAATCGAGCGCTTTTTATAAAGTGTAGCTCGCTGTTTATAAAGCAACGCCGTGGTATTGTTAAAAAAACCGCGATCGGATCTATCTGCCGAACCTAAGCCTCGGAAAATCTTTTTTTTTCCCCAACCAAAGCTATGGAAGGTCATTATGAAGTGTAAAAGGTCAAAAAACCTCAAATCTGCTCTTCCAAAGACTTGAACCATGCTAAAAAACTAAAAACATTTCACAAAAATGGTGCCATCGCGTAGGGTAGACTCTTAGCTTTGTAGAAATATTGTTTTTAAAGTGAATAGAATAAGATAAATATCATTTTATAATTTCTTACTAACAATAGGTCTTTAAGACATTTTTTCCCGTGAATGTTCATGTCTACGTTTAAGACTGTAACTTTTGTTTCGCTTATCAAAATATGATAAAACTTATACCATCCCAAGCGTGGAAAAATTCTATACACGTTAAAAAAAAAAAATTGATTTCGATATTTTTTGATATAGTTATGGCGGGCAAACGGAAAGCGCTCCATTTTCTAAATATTTTCAGACCACTTTCACGGAAAAAATCATAAAAAAAATTGCTAAAAAAATACAAAATAAAATCCATCCCAAGATAGACAACTACATCTAACGTTTCACCAAAGGAAAAAAAAAAACAAGATTTGGTCATCCAAAATGCGGGCAAACGGACTACAATCTTATAAGTTTTTTCAAAAAAAAAAAAAAAGTCATATAATTTTAAGTGTTTAATATAGCTAAACTTGTCCGATTTTTTAACATTTAAAAAATTAGTATTTTAGAAACTAGATTCCAAATGCTACGATTCATATTTATATAAATTTTTCTAATTACGGGTAAAGGAAGAAGAATGTGAGAGGAGAATCCAAAGAGAAGAAAATACTTAATGAAGAGTTACATCAAATATTAAGGGAATATGAATCGATAGGAGACAATACAATGACTGTGTAAATAAGGTACAAGGGAGAAGGTTTGAGGTGATAAATGGATTGGAGTGCACATATGACTGATTCATATGAATCAAAAAGAGAGGAGGATAACCTAATGAGAGGGTACATGACGCAAGAGTTTGGCCATTGGGAATCTGGAGAACTTGGAACTAACCTAGACAAACAAGATAATCTACCTAGGACACATGAAATGTGGGTATTGGTTGTATGGATTTACATTTAATAAGGAGTGATATATAAGGAAAACAAAGATGATTTTAGACTAAATTTGTGATAAAGGGTAGAAGATAGTAGCATGGACTAAGTAGTGAGATGTTGATGTGGCAACGAGATCAATAATTCAAATAAAATAAATATGTGAGAATAGGATGTTAGGAAATATAAAATATAGTGTTCACATTATTATTGTTGTGAGAAGTAGATTAATATTGTAATGGGTAGATTATAATTGTAAATATAATTATCTATTGTTATTATTGCGTAGATAATTTGTTGTGTGAGATAGTTGGAGAGAATTGTGGGGTAAGTTGTTTTGAGTAGCTCCTTGATTATAGGAAAAGAATTTCCCATATATTTGTAAACATCCTAAATGAATATAGAAAGTAATATTACTTTGTTCAATACTTTATAATTCTGACCAAATATGATCATTTGTATCGACCGGTTGATTTTCTAGGATGTGATTATGGAATAATAAAAATATGAAGCGAAAAATTTGTGTATTTATCACCCCCAATTTATGGAACTCTCTTTATTCAGTCATGAAGAACCTAGTGTAGGTTCTAGGTTGTGTTTAGAGTTTTTAATTGCATTTATATCTATTCTGCATAGGATCTTCATGCTTGGCTTTATCCAAACTTGCATCGAGATTTGCATTAAAGATCTAATTCGTGTATTCAAATACAATATCCATGCCCCCATGGTGGCATTTTGACTACATTTACATAGGTTTACATTTCCTGCATTGTCTAATCTAACTTGGCTTTGCCTCAGATCTGTGTATCTTTACTTTGAAGGATATAACATTTCAAAGTCTTCAAAATTTGAGGGAGCTTTGTCATCCATCTCGGCATATAAGGGTTCACTAAGGATCACTCCTTGCATTCAACAAGCAACATTGTTACGTAACATGTAAACTTTCTAAATACTGTGCGCACTGAATTTACTCTTCATAATGTTTTGAATCTGCAAACCATGACGGGACCCTATTAAGGTAAATAAACAACTCTTTCATAGCTAGATTGAGAGAGACTGGTTTATGCGACACACACCAACGCCAAGGAAGAAAGTTGTTAATAAACCATACATAAACAAACCACCTCCCTTGAACATAGTAGAACTGCTCTCTCTTTGTACCAGCAGGAGCAAAACCCGATTCCTTCTCCTGTTCCTGCATAAACAATGGTTTAGTGTTTAGAATTGTGTGGAGGCCATGCAAACGCGAGCCTCCGCTACCACAAATTATGACGTGCACTCTCCACAATGGGAGATGCTAGATAGTGCCCCCTTCCTAGTGCAATGAAGGTGCCCTCCATAAGACATCGGCCTTGAATGATCACCGATTGACCCCACCTGGTAAGTATGCCTCACCCTTACCAATCCCCTCCATTCTATACGCTCTTTTCTCCCTCGCCATTTCTCGCGCCACGCATGTGGGATCATTAATCACCATTACCGCTTCAGAATTCATCTTCTCCCATAACATTTCATTTTCACTTCATTCTGCTCATCGCCATTCCAAATTACAACACAACAAAGAAAGAGTAAATGGGTAGAAGAGTAAATGGCAGATTACAATTCCCATGTGGAGTGTTGGGAAGGAATACCGCTTCTTCCTGAATCAACCCAACAATTTTGAAAAGTAAATATTCAAAATGAAAAATATCTCATAAACACTTGAATGTTATATATTAGTGCCACCTTGTGGCTTATTCCTCTCCACCACGTTGTTTGTTCTACAATATTTAATGAATCTAATGGTTCCATAAAAATGTAACCTTGTGATCTACCGATGTTACATTGGTGCTGAATCTAACGGTCTTTTCTCCATTGTTCTTTGAATCCATGATGGTTTTCACTATTTTTCATTGCAGGAAGAGCGATCTGCCCACGTACGATCCACACGTCATAGTATTTTTCATTGGGTATTTGATTACTATTTAAGAAAGGTTTTGTGAGGGAAAATAGAATGAGAATGATAGAGTACTAATGACCTAATAGGAAGAGATAAAGAGAGTCAAGAGAGATCCATTCTATCAAATAGGGTGATAGGAAGCTGGTAAGCAACAAAATGAGTGACTTATAGATAACTAGACCAATGTACTATTTTTAAATTAATAAGTAATAAACACATTTAAGTGTATATTAATGGTGTGAATATAATGGATGCATGGTTGGGATTCCTTTCATTAGATCCTTAATTGCAACCACATTAAGTGGTAATAAAGTTTAGGTTATATTTTTGGGAGAAGATAAATTGGGAGATGAAGGCTATGTATGATTGTGAATGGAGGAGTGTTAAAGAACCTACATAGGATTGTAACAAAGGATTACAATAAATGGTGGTAGAAAAATATATCTAGTGAGATAATACCTACAAGATTCAAGTTATGAGGATAATCGCCTAAGGAATAAGAGATGAAGATAAGGTGAGAGTCAAAGGACAATGTGATGAGGTAGATCTAGTATAAGAAATAAACCCGAGAGTTTAGATATGTCATATATATAAGGAACGAAGTAAAATATAATGTGTTTAATGAGAAGGATATGTAAAGAAGGGAACTGTGAGTGTCAAAGTGGTAGATACTAAAGTACTAGATAAAGAAAGAGGGGAATATCACAATAAACATGCAAGAGGAAAAGGTACAAGAAGATAGGGTATAGTAGAACACCAAAGGAAGGTAGCTATGCTAATGGGAGGAGAATGATAGATAATTGAATAAGAGGTATTAAAAGTGCAAGGGAGAAGCTACACCAAGAAGGAAAGAGAGTGAAAAACACTAAATGGAGGTTTTTATTCAAGAAGAGTACATAAATCTATATATTTGAAAGGAGGTAGTCCAAATGCATAAATAAGATAATATATAAGTGCATAAATATATTTGAATAAGAGTTAGTATTAGCTCACATAAGAGGAGAAAAGGGAATTGATAGATCATTGAGAATGAGGTAGTCAAATTCATAAATGAACTTTAACATATAATTGAGTGGGACGTAGTCCACGTGTAATGGCATGAATAGTCATTGTAAAGGAAACATTGATTGAGAACCAAAGGAAGTAGTAATTAAATGAAAAATAAGAAAGAGGGTGTCGATAGATCACCAAACAAAGGTATCCAATCACCAGATAAGAAGAGGAAGAGAAAGTGTTGATATATCATTAAATGTGAGGTAGTTAAATGCAGAAAGAAGAGAGGGGAGGAAATTTTCAATAGGGGTTTTGGGTAGAAGGTTCAAAGAATTTTTTCATCCACATTGAGAAAAGTGAGTAGATGAAAATAAGAGAAGAAAGGAAGAAGTTGATAGATGTTGAACATGAGGTAGCTAGGGATTGTTATCCATCACCAAGAGAGGGAAGAGAGAAAGGAACATAAAATATGATGCATAAAGATGTAGCAAGGAAGATGACCTACAGTTGCACCTTATAGGATTGTTATTAATGTTATAAATATGAATGGTCATGAGGTAGAGAAAATTGACATGAGTAGAGAAGAGGAAAATGGGAGTGTAGAATATCATGGAAGAAGTGGACAAGGAATATGATGCATAAAGAAGGAACCAATGTAGAGACTAGTTGAGGGGGTTGTCTTATTAGATATGGCATGGATAAAATTTCTAGAGCACAATGCAAGAATTATGTGGATGAAGTGGTGTATATGAGAGAGAATAATTATGTGGAGGTGGCACTAATAGTAACCAAGGGAAGGAAAAGGTAGCAACAAAGAAGGAGTATACCCTTGAGAAAACACTAGAAGGAATATTATATTGAAGCTAGAAAAATTTATATAGTATGGGGAAGAAGGGTGAAGGTAATATCTCTTGTATTCAAGTTTTTCCAAAGAAAAGGAAGTACACAGGATGATAAAGAGTGAATGTACGCAAGGTGATAGAGGAGGGGAGAAGAGTTAGAGATCATCGACAAAAAAAGTTAGAAAAATGTTGTACACATGAAGAAAAGGGAGGAATAAAATAATCCTCCTCAAGAAGAGGAGGAGATGTAGGTAGGAACAACATACATCAATACAAAGAGACTTAGTGAAGTATTGAAAACTAAGATGAATTAAAAATTATGAGTGCAAATGACAACCTAGAGGAGTTACTAGAGGATGGCGGAGAAGGGAAAACCATGATAAGAAAGAAAGAAATGATCTTAGGAAGGAAAATGGGTAGAATCAAAGACATGAGGTAGTCCATAAAGACTATAATAAGAAATAATCAGGAAAAATATATAACTATAAAATATTGATAGATGTTCCAATATGATGCATTTCAAAGACAAAATTTTTTGGTAGAAGAGGTGTTAGAGGTAGCCAAGCTGAGACATCAACTGTTAGAAGCATCTATGTGGGAAACAAAAGGACATGGAAAAACCAACCAAATAACCAACATGATATCCAGGAGAAGAGGAAGATGCACACATATGGTTACACACAATATATAATTTTTTTTGAAGTTAATGCAAACACATAAATATGGTTGTGTTTGACACATATGAGATGTCACTGGAATAAAGAGTTGGCATGAAACTCGATAATAGTGTGATTGGTATCATGCATATGGAAAGGACTATAAAGGAAAGGTATATACATCAAATAATTAATGTAAATAGGAGGAACATGATGACCATGTAAGGATGCACATAGGGAAGGTAATTTAACATGAAGCTAATATAAATCACATAACTTGGAATGTGATGAGAAAAAAAGGAGTAATCAACCTAATAAAATGTTGAGTAGTCAACCTAGGTATGGATTAGAGAGTACATGTACCAAGTTTCACTTGAACATAGAAGAAGGAAAGGAAGTTAAAGAAGGATATCCACAAGATTCAAATAGTGAGATGGAATATAATGTATGAGGATTGAAACACTTGGCCAAGGAGATAGGAGGTCAAATACCCACGAGAGAAGGAACGAGTAAATGAACCCTAAAGGGTAAAGAGGTGGGAGATATTTACAAGGCATATAAATATGAGAGGATTAATAGATAATGCTATAATATAATGGTTCTACCATTCTATATGCTTTTGAGAAGAGATCACATAATGCTAGTTATTTGGGGATTCTAATGCAAGAGAATTCTAGGAAAATTAGCCAACTTTGGAATTGCACAAAGGATGAGTGGAATGAGGTTCATGATATTTTGGACAAGGATTAAGGAGTATGCCTAAGGAGAAACATAGACATATCTAGGTGTGTATGGAGATGAAAGTGAAGAAGAGTTTGCATAAATCATAGAGAAACAAAGGCTTTAAGGAACAAGAGTGGAGAGAAAGAGGTTTGCATCAAGAGAAGAGAAAGTATTGCACAATGATGTAAATAAGAGATAAATTTTCAATAATCTAAGGCAAGGAGAGAACATGAAATTATTAATAATGAATATTAAATGAGGTACAAGTGTGAGAATAATACTGCATGAGAGGAGTAGCTAAGGAGAAGAAAGATCCCGAGGAAGAGTTCGCAAAGGATAAGGGGCACATGAATCCTAAAATAGATTAGATAGTGAATGTGAATAAAAGTCACGAGGGAGAGACACGAGGTGACATGTGGATTGAAGTGGACATGGAAATGATTCCTAAAAAGGATAGTGCGTGGTGGAGGAGAGCCTTTATGAAAGAGGCACAAAGATTGAGGAGTTGATCATTAGAAATATGAAGAAATTGGAACCAAACTATATAAAAAGAATAATTTATTGAGGATATTTGGAATAGGGATTGGATGTATGTATTTCCATTTGATAAGAAGTAATGTGCGAGGAAACATTATGATTTTAGAAAATATTTGACATGGGAGATAGAAGGTAGGAAAATCTATGCAATGAGCCATTGATGGGGTATAAAATCCCAAGAATTCAAAGATAAGGAATCCATGGGAAGATATTTCCATGAAAAGGAAGGGAGAAAGGAAGAAAAGACAACTAATTTAGTGATTTTAGGAGTCAAATTGTAGCATTTTGAGAGAGTGAAATGAGATCCTAAGGAGAGAATATCTCCATGGAAGTACAAGAAACAAGAGGGCTCTAACAATCAAAGGTGAGATAAAGAGATATTGTGGTGAGATGAATTTGACATGAGAGGTATATGAGAGACTATCACACTAAGTAATTTATAGTAAGAGATAACAAGAGATGAGAGAGATCCATTGATCACATAAGGTGGATAGAAGCAGGAAATCCATAGGAAGTGAGTACTACAGGAAACTAGATCAATGTATTCTTTCTAAATCAACATATTAGAAGTACCTTTGAGTTTGGTATTGATATGTGACTCTAATGGATATGCAATTGGGATTCTCTTCATGGGTACACCTAGTCATAACCACATAAAACACATTTTTCATTATCACGTGGTTATTCATTCAATGATAGTTATAAAATGATCTTCCCCCTTCATGTTAAACATTATGTAGGACTATTCCTAATATAAGGTAATTATATTAGGACATTATGTAGGACTATTCCTAATTATATTCTTGTTAAGTAATATTCATAATTTAGTACTTGGTTTTTCTTTGAGTCTCTAGACCCTTTTAGGCTCACTAATTGAATGGGTGGGTCAGATACCTAAATATGGAATTACAACATTTGGAAACCAAATATTTTCATTAATCTCATCTCATAAATCATTATATACTAAATTAACTAATTCCTACACATATATTTCTCAACTAGCACTACCGAAAAGTAGGTCACGCTTGTTATCTATCATTGATTGGTCAAAATCTAATTCTAAGAATATACAACACATCTTCAAACATATGGTGATATATATAACTAATTTTTTAATTATATAATAGATTATATGAAATTGACCATGAAATAAAAGAATATTACAGTCACAGGCATTGATTATCTAACCCAAATTTGTTGTTTTATTCCATATGTAGAATACTATCTACTGCTTTTTGCCTCGCTTATGACCTGCATGAAAATGCGAGATAAATATGTAAGCTCTAATTTAAACCTTTAAAGATTCACATTTTTCAAATGGGTATTTTAATATATGATCTAGTACAAATTGTTTGTGGTATCCTTAGGTTATTCATGATATATTCTAATAGACTATATGCTTGATAATATTAATGAAAACCAGATAGTAATCGGGTGTAAAGAATATAAACTATTTTGGTTGCTTTATGTATTTGGGTTTAATTAATGCCTAATTTTCAACCTCATTTTATGTCGTCTTTGCATCCGTAAGGTAATATTCGGTTGTGTTTGAGTGTTCTCTTACTTTGGGTTATACCTTTAGGACACAATTATTGCTACACTTCTAAGGTCAATTTCTTATAAGTTTATATGAACCTTTTGTCTCTAGAACCCTAGTTGACTTTATGATATCAATAAAAGTTTCATGGGTGAATATGGTAATGCGTATATATATATATATATATATATATATATATATATGTGTGTGTGTGTGTGTGTGTGTATTGTAAGACCATTTCTATGATCTCATTCGATTTGGGATTATGTTGTTAATCAAAAACTAGTTCTCATAAGGAACTAGAGAATATGTATCAATTCTTGTGACAATTGAATTGAGATGTGTGGAAATTTTCGAGCTCACTAGAAAGGGTCACCTGATCCGAAATATCCTTCGAGATGAGTAGGAAGTATTTTGATTAATGGAAAAATTATATAAATGTGTTAAACTATGACTGGATGGTTATCAAACCTTCTAAAGATTTGGACACTGCTATTAAGATAATAATGTTTCGTGTTACATGCGTTTTGATTTTTTTGGTGTTATCTAGTCCTTTAATTGTCTGTTATTTAACTTCTTTCTAAGTAAACATATACTTTATAGCAGGGAGGGTTTGGTGTTTACTACAACGTGTTTAATTCCTCCAAGGGACATGTAGAGTTGATTTTAGTGTACCTAATCTATCTGTGTTATCCAAAAGCTTACTTTTATGAGTTGAGCCACATTTACTCTATTATAGGGATCTTTTTGTTGTATGAGATCATTATTACTTGAAAATGTAATTTAAGAACTATATTGACTACAAATTAGTGATGTTTGATCCTTTTGAATTATAACAAGATAGGAATTGATTTTAGTTATGAATTATATTAAGTTCAATATTTAATATAAAGGCTTATCTAATTTGTATTGGACTGTTTAATCATGAACAAGGTGTCTATACCTATTTGGAAGTAAAGTTCACTAGATGACTTGTTGTGCATTGATATGATTATTGATTAAAAGTTAGAGGAAAAATAACCTTTTAATATTCTATATCTCATAATGATGCAACATGATTAAGGGTTGTTAATCCATGCCAATTCGATGAACTGACCATGCAAACATTATTTTCTTTCTTACAACATGTAGGATGAAGTATACATTATTACTGACTTAAAGGATTGGATGTGCATGATTCATCATGCGTGTTTGTTGTTATTCGAGTTTAGACAATTGTATTATTGTAATCATATATTAATAAATAACAAAAGTACTATTTCACGGTCAAATGAAGGCAATATGGCCTCATGTACTCTTTGGATTAGCTGATGATAATCTCCTTTAAAAACGTGTAGTATCATTATTAAGTCATAAATAAATATTTGTTGTTTTGATTATCATGATTACGAAAAGTGAAATAATTATACCGATGTTTTACAACATAGTATGTTTTTAATATGAATGATGATGTGTATTGTATGATTATTATATATGTTTTTATGATATCGCAGTGATTGAATAATTATGTTAGTAAATAATATAGTTTGACTATGAAAACAACACAAAAAAATAATGATGGATATTATTATACTTGAAACATTGAATAAACTATTCACAGAGATGATGACAAGTATTTTAGAACTTGTAATAATCTTATCTAGTGTTGAAAGGTTGATAATCACGTCATTGACGTGATAACACAAATACATAAAACAATAACAAGAAGTAATGTTTTAGTGTCATTGTACTTTAACACAAACAAGTACACCATGTATGATAACATGATGACACATAAGTATACAAGTTGTTTAACAAACAAAATTAACACTATTATGATATGGCATTCACCATGAAAGAACTTATATGATTTATATATCATAGGTAAACAACATGTTGTCTTATAACTACACAACATAAGCATATCATCATGCTTATTCAAAGAGAATTATAATTAAATAATTACCTCATTTTGAGTTAGCAATTGTAATATGGTAGAAAATGGACAATCGATATGATGAAACCATGGTAAGTCACCATAATACCATTTAAGAATTAAAAGTGATTAAGTGCCAATTTTAATAAAACAAGGGTTAATTATAAGTCAATGATCTACTTTTAGTAATCATGATTGATGTTATATTGTCCTTGTGGATAACTAAAAGTTTCATAGACCTACAAGGCATGAAATAGAATATGGTGAAATGTATACATGGTCATATTGTTAGTATACTATGTAAAAACATGTTCTATGAATGGATATGATGACGAAATAAGAGTTAAGATAGCTATTCTTATTGAACATTACACTTATGGCAATATAACTATGACCGTAACTATCTATGAAACGTTTGTATCATTAAAACATGACATTCTAAAAAATGTGCATGATTTAATCAATAAAAAAATTAAACATTACAGAAGAAAAATAATAAAACCAAATATATTGTATTTCATTCGAGACATTTTATTCATGATTGATGAGTTACATATATAGATCAATTAACCCCTACAATGGTGGAGTCAAACATGATCTTCAATCCCTAAATAATCTCAACCCCATCTCCTAATATCTCTCTAACATCCCTTAGTTATCTCAACACACTCAACTAATCCTAAAAATACCAATGTGAGTTGTTTATACAACAAACTCACAACTATTATATAAAACCTATATTATTAATATGAGATATGTTTTCTCATATTTAATAATATTACATTTTATTTATTCACCCATATATATTATCTCCATGATAATATATATTACATTAAAACATTAACCAATGTAAACAATATAATATTCCTAACATTCACTCCCCTATTGTTTACATTATTACTTCCTATTAAACACTCCCCTAATGTGAACAAGGTAGAGAAAAAACATTCACACGTCTTCTACAGCCTGCCTGCCTCTGCATGCTCATGATCTTGGTACGTTGAACCTCTGTTCAACAAATACGAACCCCTGTTCGACAATAACGGACCTCTGTCCTAGGTACGAGCCCCTGCTCATGAACCTCTGTTCATCCTCTTCAAGAAAAACATGACGCTGCTTTTTCTTGTGCTTTTATCTGTCTACTATCACATATTTACATCAGGAGGTTATAAAAAAGGAAATACAATTCTGAACAGGAATGTGACATCTGTTCTTATTACAAACAATAATGGAATCAAACACACAACTGAAATACTTGGCCACCAAATCAATACCGCGGCCTCGTCGATGGTGCCTGACGAGAGGTCGCCGATTGCCCTCCTGCCTCCGTTGCCTCCAGCCTCCATCGAGAAAATTTACGCTATCTTCATACTGATATCAAATATGCAATTAAATACTCCTGAGTAATGCTCCATTTCTGTGAGAAACAAAGCTAATGTAAAATATCACTATGCAAGGATTATGCAACATTCATCTGAATTGTGGTCTCAAATTCCAGAAATTACTTCAGACGTCAGAATATCTTTCACGTTTTCTCCTAAACCGTGATGTGGGTTCGGCTGAAATTTTAACAGTAGTCTACTACAATATAAATCTTGAAACCCATTAAAAATCGCAGAGACCCAGATCGTAAAAATGAACTTATGACCTGATCTTTACACGGGAATTATTGAATCCAAAGCCACAAATGCACATCCACAAGATTGTAACACTGCTCTGATACCAAATCTAAAAAATGTGCATGATTTAATCAATAAAAAAATTAAACATTGCACAGTAAAATAATAAAACCAAATATATTGTATTTCATTCGAGACATTTTATTCATGATTGATGAGTTACATATATAGATCAATTAACCCCTACAATGGTGGAGTCAAACATGATCTTCAATCCCTAAATAATCTCAACCCCATCTCCTAATATCTCTCTAACATCCCTTAGTTATCTCAACACACTCAACTAATCCTAAAAATACCAATGTGAGTTGTTTATACAACAAACTCACAACTATTATATAAAACCTATATTATTAATATGAGATATGTTTTCTCATATTTAATAATATTACATTTTATTTATTCACCCATATATATTATCTCCATGATAATATATATTACATTAAAACATTAACCAATGTAAACAATATAATATTCCTAATGGACATGTTATCCTATATTCTTTAACAAACCCCATAACATGACAAGTACAATGAGAGATACTTATACAAGGTAGTAACTCAATAAGTTACCATGACCCTATATTTAAAGAGTATGTCATGTATTGATACTAATAACATATCGTTAAGAAAAATCTATATACTTAGCTAAAATGGATAAGTGAAACTTAATTTCTTAATCAATGGAAAAGAATCCTGTTAACTATTTTGATACATTTGTGTGGTGAATAGAAGACACATCTCATAGTCTAGTGTGTAGTTATAAAATTGTTTTGCTAGAACACATTATCGATAACCATGGCCATAGTACCACAAATGACTGATTTTATCATCTATTCCCCATTATTCTTATTAGCGGTGTCTCGAGGTGGAGGAAATATTTGACTACATTACTAGTTTGCACTAAGTGGGATGCACATATGCTTACAACCTACAAAAGGTTTAATCAAAGGATGCAATGTATACAAACTCATGTTGAGTGATTAAGGAGATTGGGAAAGATTTAAAACCCTTACAATTTACCATGGTGAATGAAGGTTATCAAGATGGATTAAGGAATATTAAGCAATGTTGGAAATTTTCACAATGAGCTAAGTATTAGTGATAACCATTACAACATAAAAGGCACTTCAGGGACTTGTGTTTTCTAAAAAAAAATTCTCCTAATTTTTACGGGATTATCTAGAGGATCTTTTGTTCATTTTGAGTGGATAATTTTGGGACATTACGGTTGGTATCGAGCTAAGGTTTATAACACTTGAACCTCGAGGTTAACTTGGAAAGAGTAGTGTGTTCCTATTTTCATGTGGATTGATTATGATGAGGATTATCAATGTGTTGTGGGGATCCTATGGGATTGTACTTGGTTCCATTTTTAGTAATATGCACGTGACTCCCGATGAGCATATTGTAAAGGATTCCCAACCTTGTATTATAGTTCAACACTATGTCAAACCTACATAGGACACCATTGGATGGTTTGTTGTTTTTCTTGGAGATACCTTTTGGGAATAGTGCTTTGGGTGTCACTAGGAAATCTGTTATGGAGAATATATAGAGATTGGTGGATCATTCTTGAGCCTTATATCATCAGTGGTTAGGACATTTGGTTTTGGTATGTGACAACGGCTATAGATATGGTCAGTTTTGGTGCCTTGGAGGCTTATTTTTTGGCTTCAGAGAGCAAAGCTCATGACAAATATCTTATTGGTTCCATTTTTTTTTGAGATGTGCTCTTGATGATTAGGACCCCTATAAGAAGCCACAAAAGGTTGCATAGTAATTGTGATGTGGATTTTTCATGTGTTTTATTCGTAAACTTGGAATTTTCAGAACCAACATTTTATTTATTGAATTATTAAAAGCTCTGAGACTGTACTTGTTATTTTTGGTTTTGTTGCAAGAGTTTTGTATGAGTACTTAGCCTTTTCTTTTGATTACCAAGATTTCATGGGATTTATCTCTTTTTGGTGACTTGGAGCCTTGTTGTTTTTTTTTTTGTAGGTCACTTGGCTATACTATCATCAAGGTTGTTACGTGGTTTTTGGTACTTGGTTGTGAGATGGTTATAATTTTTTTGTGTTGTGTAATTTTGTCGTATGGGGGTACACCCAAGGTGACGTGAATGTATGCTTTGGGATGTAGGACATTCCCTTAGTTTTGAGGTAATGTACTCTATGAGTCTAGGACCATGGAGTGACATGGACTCAATCTGATACTGGACACTTTGTCCTCCTTTGGTGGAGTGACACTAGTGATATTTGGTCCTCCTTTGGTGGGGTGTCATACTTGATTTTGAGTCTTCTTTGGTTGAGAGACTCCTATGATTTCTTTGGTCATCTTTGGTCTCCTTGATGCTCTCTATTCTCTTCAGTGGGTTGGATTTTATGATATGCAGTATATATCAGTGGTTTGTCCAAGTTATGTTATGCAACATTGATAAGTGGATTAGGCAACTTGATGTGTGTTTATACTTTTCTTTTTTGTTGATATTCTTCACCAGTGAGAAGGATATGGTAATCAATTTGGGATTTATGGATCATGTGTGGGATGTTCCACTCCATCATAGCTATGGTTTACTAGATGATAGTGTACTTATAGGATATGAGGATTCACCGATAGTCATATTGGATCTTCTAATTCGGTGATATTAGTCTTCTTTGGGAGAAGATCGATGTTTGAATTATAAGAATTCCTTTGGTATACAAAGTGATATACTTAAAGTTATTTAGTCATTGAACTTAAGGAAATGTGTTTTGGTCATGAGGACCCATCTTCAAGGAGGTATACAAGTCATACTCTCCTTGTTTTATTTGAAGTGTACCACGCTATAAACTCGTTGGTATCATGTATAGGCATTGAGGATTGTGTTTGGGTAAATTGTGATGATCTCCAGACTTGGCATAGAAGTGTTTTCTTGGCAAGAAAGTGTGAAATATTTAAAATAATCTAACTATTTCATCTTTGAATCACAATAGGTGATAATGTTTCAATAGTAATAGGGTTGATAATCACTCATCGAGTGATGGAATTTAGGGGATTAGTCCATAAATTCTCATCCCTCTCTAATCTTGTAACACAAAATCCTCGAACTCTTAAAAGAAAAGTTGTGCCCCCTTAATTTATCTCTCATCGAATCTCCCATAGTGACTTATGGAAAAATACTCTAGGATGCATAGGTAATGCATGTAACTCTTAAGAATTCCTATATAAGCTTGGTATGTTTTTTTAATAAAATTTAATGGTCACGTGTATAATCTACGCCGCTTTGAAGTTGCAAATACAATTTGATTAGAACTTATTCTCATTAGAAGTTAAAATGTGATTGTGATAAATATAAACATATTAGAACTTTAATCAAGAGAAATGAATTTTAAAAAATAATTAGTGAAACATGAACATTAGGAAAATGGTTCCCCACTCTAATATTCTTGCTAAAAGGAGAAATATTAATCAGTGTGATAATAGCCAAGAATCCTCTTGTCTCTTTTTTAGAGTAAAATGGTTTTTCAGTCACACGTATGGTGTGATGAGATGTCATATCAACATTCTTGTCGGCCCTTGATGGTGAAAGTTTATGGGGCATAAGAAAAAAACAAAGAAGTGAATTAATTGGGAATTTACGAGAATTGTAATTTGAAAAGGTGTAATTATAACTTAGGAATATAGTTTGGATAGCCATATGTATTGGACCACAAGTAAGATTTATAGATGAACCACCTTGATTGTTTGGAATGGTTATTAGTTATTCCCTTAAATAAAAAAGCACATATTTTAACTGGTTAAACCAACAAGAATTAGCCTTGTCTTTACATGGTGAAATTTCAACCTCAATTGTATATTAAGTTTTGGTTGTAATTACGATGTTCTCCTAGGTCTTTCTTTGATATAAAACAATAATAAAGGACAATATGCATAGCTTAGACATAGGTCAGATTACATTAGGATCTCCCATTGGATCATGAGGGCTTTCTAGACATGTGTATGATAATTTTATTAACTTGATAGATATATCAATTGTTAATAAGAATACTAATTGACCTTACATTTTAGTAAGACAATAGTGGTAACTATTATGCCTACCCGAATGATGGAATCCTTTTCTTTTTTAAGTGCCACATATATATGTGTAGTACATTCTTGTTGACACGTAAAAATCAACTCATCAGTAACTTGATTGTCGTATGGTTCAAGAGGGTTATAATCTTGCTTTTTTTTAAAACAAACTTATACCTCTATTTTTAAGGAAAATACGCTTCCCTTTGGTTTTATTGGGTCATTGGAAAGCTAGGACATTTGAAAAAGTTAAACAACATATGTTAAGGATATGGATAAATTTTGAATCTTCTTTCTCATTTGGAGGAAACTTTCTGTTGTACTCTTGACTTTGTTGGGATATAAAAATGACAAATGTTCTAATGAACTACTCAACTTACAAAAATAGTATGATTTAAACCAATATTATCCTTATTTGTCTCAAAGTGATGAATAACTTTATTTCACTATCTATTATGATATATTTGATATTATTTCATAATTTGATTGACTATAATGACAATTTTTTTCCATATTGTTGACTGTTTGGAAATTTTTGATGATAGCAAGGATGTTATAGTGAAGAATTATGAATAATGATTAATTGAAAAATATGAAAAGTATCTAGTTTTTATGTAAAAATGAGACATGTTTTTACTTAGCAGGTTGTTGTATGAAATTATTAGATTAATAATTTTTCCACTAATGAGTTAAAATCATCAGATGATAATTATTTAAGGGGGTAAGTATATTACACCCAAAATTTATGCATGCTTTAAAGGATGTACATCATCATCAGTGTGTTGTACTTAACATGGATGCAAAAACTTTCTTGTTGCATATAACCGATAATTTCATAATCATATGAAGAAATTGACCCAATTTCTCTACTTTGTGTTACTTCAGTGTTACGAAATAATTATTGTTTTAATGATTTGAATAACTTCCTTTTCATTATTGGTTATCGACCATAAGGGGTTTTAGTCGTCTTCTTCACCGCTTGATAAGGGTCATGCGAAATGACGATAAAGTAAAGGTTACCTATTTGTTTATCTTTATTTGGAATGATTAATAACGTAAATAAACATTTTTGAAATACTAATTTTATCATGATAAAAAGTATAATAGTTATAGATCGTAATCAATATCGATGGTCTTGAACATATAAAATAATGTATAATAATCAAAGTCTATTTTTATTGGTCTTTGACCATCGTTGCAATCATAAGTGAATGCTATAATCTTCTCCTCGATGCTTGATAAATAAAGGTTGGTACATTGTTAACCATGATGGTCATAGACCATGGCGGATGATAAGTTTAAAACTTCATATCAAAGTTCATAAACCTTAGTGATTTGGCAAAGTTATTGTTTTAAAATTCTTATACCGTTAAAGGTCTCTGGACCTTAACATGATCATGGTGAGATAATAAAATTGGTGTCATCGACTACCATAGGAATGTGTAGGTATTTTAAAAGTTTTCTTTTTGAATGGTCTTTGACCATACTATGGGTATGGGTAATGTCGATTGTACTTTGGTCACCGACGCACCACCCCGAAATTGATATTGATGTTTAATAAGAATGGTCTTAGACCATATCTTTTAGCATTGTGAATGGTTATTAAATAAAATTTAGTGATGGCCAACCACACCATGCATCATAAAGGAATTTGAATTATTTATTTTGAGATCTTTGACCTATCATGTAATTGTTATCCATTTTTGAACCCCAGTGAAATGGAAAACTTAGAAGGTCGGAACATCGAAAGTTGATGGAAAAAGGGAAATGATTTTACAAAGATGTAGGGCAGCTCATTTTTGGCTTGGTTGAGTTGGAAAATTTTGGAGTTACCAAATGATATTATTGGAGAATCGCTTGAGTTTGAGGTTGGTCGGGTGACGAGTTGGTTGGATCGTTTAGTCGAGTGTGACAGTTGGTTAGCTCGGTTGGTCGGGTGACAGTTTGGTCGGCTTGGTTAGTCGGGTGACAGGTTGGTCGGCTTGGTTGGTCAGGTGACAGTTGGTCGGAATGGTTGGTCAGCTCGGTTAGACATCTCATTGGTTGGCCATCTTGGTTAAATGGGTGATGGGTTGGTTGACATCCAACCCCTGGTAATGAAGATAGGTTGGACGACACTGTTGGTTTGTCGTCTCATTGCACGGTGATGGGTTAGTTGGATGGGTGGCGTACGGAGAGGTTGGTCAACAAACATAGACATTGTTTAACCCCTCGGGATTTGATGACCAACACAAATGGATGAATTATAGTTGTATGACTTGGTTAGTCGGTTAAATCGACCGCCGTAATGGACAGTAGTATGTCGTACATGTAAATATAGATGGATTTCCAACCTCTTAGGATGGATGGCCCATAATGTGAAGATGACAAATCCCGTGTCAAGTTGGTTGGCGGCAAGAAGTATGTACAGTCATGAAGTTAGACGTCATCCAACCCCAATGAGTTAGATAAATATCAAGTTAGACAACCTACTCAAAATTGTACACATCATGGTTAGTCGACCCTCTAACCCAAATATGGAAAGGAAATCGCAGCCGTGCGGTTTGCTCAAAGAGGATAGACAATGTCCAACCCAACGCAGTTGGATGACCTGAAGATGGATGAGTTACAAGCCATATGAGGGTAGGTGAATGAATGACATCCCAACAACTAGAATTAATGAGGCATGGTGCCCATGACCGCTCGTGTAGGAAAAGTACCAAAATGAATGGTTGCCCATACCTCTTTAATGCATCCTACCTGGTTGGTGACCCAAATTTCCTATATATTGTAAAATTTGCCTCATTTTGAGGGAGATTTTTCAGAAAAGAAAAGGAACTTTGTCAAAATTGTTCCAGAGCTATTGTGAGCTAAAGGCCTCAAATTTGGGCTTATTGTAAAGGATTTTGTCTTGTGCTTATGATATAATGGATTGTGCATGTTTCTAAGCAATAAAATTCATGTTTTGTGGCCATTTTAGCCCTAATTTGTGTGAATTGCATCTTTTCCTTCCATTATATTTATAAGTATATTGTGTATGTATCTATCTCCTCGTAGGGTTTGTAGTTTGTTGTGCTTTATGGATATATGGAATTGAATATTATCTTGAATGTGGTGTTTCTACCAACCCACTCCTTCCCGGTTTTCTCCTATCTTTCACCACTTGGATTGTCTCACCCTTTCTTGGTGCATCACCTTCACTTAGAGTATTTTTTATTTCATGCATCTTTCTATCCCCTGTCTCCTTGGAAAGAATTAGGATATAACCCAAATGTAGTTTCAACATCAATGGATTTGGTTCCTAATCATAAAAAAATTGCTCAAGAGTATGAATGGTTTTACCCCTGCAACCTAACTCATAATGAATCAACGTGATTCAATGGCACTTTGAATCAAGCCTTGATGGTGTAGACCGTTGGGGTGACCCAAGAACCAAGTAATGAAGTGAATCAACAAACAACTCAGCAAGAGACTCCTCCAACTTAAACCATGTTGGTCAATTGGAAAATGGAGGAATTTTGCGGGGTTAGTCAATCTCCTTTCCAGGGTGTGGTCACAATACATAGTTAAAGAAAAGGAACATAGAGGAGGGACAATCATCTAGTCCATTTATTTCTCAGCCCACTCTCACTCAAGAAGGAGTATGCAATCTAAATGCAGCTCATAATACACAAAGCAAGCCCAAGGTAGCTACTTGTAGCAGACCCCTAATGTGCAAAATCATCCCAGGATACTAGTCGCGACAACTCATGGACCAACCTAGGTACCCTGAAAAATTCCATGCTTATTAAGGGACAAAAAGAGAAACCCACCCCTTTCAATATCATTGATTGATCGATGAAGAAGACCCATGTCAACATTTCCATGTGGGAATCATTGACAATTCCTAGGCAAGGAGATTTGTTATAAGCAACTATGCAAAATTGGTCCCCTTATAATGAGCCATCTAAAAATTAGGAGAGGGTTCTTACTAACACCACACAACAAGGAGAATCTCATTTAGGTTTAAGAATGTGAATCCTCCACTCTTCTATGTCTCATTGATCATTGGGGGATAAATTAGTGCACAATTGCATGATCGAATCAAGGGTGAGAAAATCGGTAATGCCAAAGAAAATCTCCAATAAATTGGGCTTAAAATATGAGCCAATATTAAAGGGATTAGTGCAATTGGATGGGACAGTAGTAAGCATAGTTGGAGTGATCAAAGAACTAAACCTTACACTCCATGCTTCCCGAATGTCACAATTCTACAGGGATGTATCGATGATTGATTTTCCACCGCTATTTTCCTTGTGCCTTTCAAGGGATTTTACAGCCAAGATTGGTGGGTACCTATCAACTGATTGGTCCCACATGTTATTTAGGATAAGGTATGGAGCTAAGGCTACGATCAGTCGAGACAATTGCCAATTTTCACATTGAGCCTTATGTTCCCAGCCTAATCAATGTAAATTGTACCATATTTGATCAAGAAGAATGCTTGGAGGATCAAGAGGAAAACAAAAATTTGGGACTATTCCGGACCTAATGATTGATGATTGGGCTTAGAGGAGACAAGCTTTCGATCCATACAAAAAATGGAAGAAGATGAGTTGGGATTTTACTATCTACATGAGGAGATATGCCCACCCCAACCTCACCAAACCAGGAAAAAAGGATGAGAATGTAAGTGTGGCATTTTTTTTTGTGATTCAAGGAGTAGGTAAGGTACTGGAGGAGGTGTAATGCTTTTGTCACCACAAGGTATGAAGCACTACTCATCTTTCCATTTTTAGTTTTCTTGTTCAAATAATATAGCCGAGTATGAGACTTTAATCCATGGGTTGCATTGGGTAAGAAGGAGGGGTATTAAAAACTTGTAAGTGTTTGGGGACAATGAGTTAATTGTCAACCATGTTAGAGGAAATCATGCTACTAAGAATGATCTACTCAAATCCTACAAGCATCGGTATGGGATCAAATTGAAGACCTTGAAGCATTCAATATTCAGGCCATACCGTGGAAGAAGAATGAGGTTGTGGACAAGCTCGCAACAATTGGAGCAACATTTGATGTGGTGGATAATATTAAGAGAGATAAATCACAACCACATATTCATGTCATTGTAAGGCCATATGTACCAGATAATAACACAAGTTGGTAGGTTTTTGAGAATGATCAACAAATCATTAGTTTTTTACAAGAGGAGGTTGAAATTAGAGGAAAAGTATGATAAAATAGTGCAAAGTGGAAACTACGGAATTTTTTTTTCCAAAGGGTTTAGCAACTTTAGAGTCAATATTTAACCCAAATGATCAATTCTGGAAAGAGAAGGCCAACATTTAAGTCAAAAGGAGGATTACTGCCAATTTTAGGTAGAGAAGGTAAGACGCTCCAAATAGGCAAGATGAGAAGAAAACAAGAAAAGTATGACCTTGTGCAGGTTTGCAAGAATTCCCAGATGTTTTCACATGGAGCTATGAGGATTTGAAGGGTTTTAACCCAAAATTGGCACAACACACCATTGAGTTGCATCCAGAGGCTAAGCCTGTCAGGAAAAAACAAAGGTCGATCAACCCTCATATAGAGCCTCTCATGAAGAAGGAGCTGAATAAGATCATTGAGGTGAGTATCATTTTCCCGATCAAGCACTCAAGTTGGGTGTCAAATCTTGCTGGGGAAATTAATGGGGAAATCGTGCATGGATTTTCAAGATTTAAACAGGGCCTCCCTCAAGGATCACTATCCACTACCCTCCATGGAGTAGATTTTATAGGTAGTATCTGGTTCAAAAAGATTCTCCCTCTTAGATGAAAATATTTGGGCTATAATCAGATTATGGTGAAAGAGGAGGATCAATTCAAAACAACCTTCACCAAAAATGGGGCACCTATGCATATAAGAAGATGCCATTTGGGGTATCAAATGCAGGAACAACATTTCAATGAGCAATGGATATGGCATTTAAGGGGCTGTTAAATAAAATAGTGCTTGTATATCTTCACGACATCACTATATTTTCTAAAAATGCAGAAAGTCACCTCTTTCATCTCAGACAGGTCTTCCAAAGGTGCAGGAGGTTTGGAGTGTCCTTGAACCTAAAAAGTGCATATTCATGACACATGAGGGTAAATTTCTAGGCCATATTGTGTCGAAGGAAGGACTGACAATTGATCCAGAGAGGGTAGAAGCCATCATCGTGCTCTACCATTGCCAAGTCATAAGAAGGCTCTCCAAAGTTTCTTAGGGAGGATAAACTTTATTCAGAGGTTTGTACCGGATTTTTCTGCTCTTGTGAAGCCATTAACAATGATGCTAAAAAAGAATTTGGATTTCAAATGGATAATGGAGGGAAAAGAGAGTTATGAAGCTATCAAGTAGGCCATATCTCAAGCCCCAAATATCATCAACCCAGACTTCTCTAAATAATTCTTTCTATATGCCTTCGGTGGTTCGGAAACCATCTTCACAATCTTGGTGCAACAAAGTAAGGAAGGACTGGAATGACTTATTGCATTATTTAGCCAAGGCCTTATGGACTATGAGGTAAGATATTCATTCATTGATAAACATGTCCTTTCCATGATTAGAATTTTGAAGAAGTTTAAACATTTAGTGTCAAATAATAGGATTCATCTACTAGTCACACATGTTGGTATAAAATATTTTTTTTAAATAAGGACCTTAATGAAAAAGGGTTGGCTGGGTAACCAAGGTCATGGAATATGACATTGATATTAAGGTGACCAAGCTGGTCAAGGGCAAGGTATTATGTGAACAACTAGCTTTAGACAGCATGCCGAGTCAAGTGGTAAAGGAGAGGCTGTTTTGGTGCTACACGGCAATCAAGAGAAATCAATCGATGCCTCACCCAATCCTTGTTGGACTCAAGATATAGTCCATTTCCTTCAAACAGGTCAAAGTCCTCAAGGGTTGAGCAAGGAAAAAAAGATATTTTAGGCTCCATTGTATCCCCTTTGTATTGGTTGATGGTATCTTGTTCAAGAAAGATGTAAATGGTGTCCTCCTAAGGTGCCTCAAGGTAGATCAGATAGAGAAGGTGCTACATGAATTTCATGATAGAGAAATAGGTGGCCATTTTACCGCAAGGGTGAAAAATCTTAGAATTATGAAGGCAGGTTATTATTGGCCTAACCTTTTTCATGATTGTTATGCATGGATTAGGAAGTGTAAAAAGTGTGCCTTCTTCACAGGAAAAGAGAGGTTAACAGTCCTTCTTCCACTCCACCCCATTTTTGTAAATGAACCATTCATGCAATGGGGGTTGGATTTCATTGGGGTGATTAATCTAAATTCTATCTTGGGCCACAAGTGGATCCTCATAGCCATAGATTATTTCACCAAGTGGATGGAGGTAGTTGCACTCAAAGAAGTAAATGAGGCTAGCATACTAGATTTTTATGAAGGGATAGTGACAAGGTTCGAGCTTCGCCACCATTATATCAGATAATGATTTGGCATTCCCCGGTCCAAAGATCACAAAGTGGGTAGTCAAAAATGGGATATACTTGAGCACCTCATCAAATTACTACCCACAGGGTAATGGGAAGGCCAAGTCCACCAACAAAAATATTTTGAAGATTATAAGGAGAACTCTAGACGAGAACCAGAGAACTTGGCACACTAAGTTGAAATCAGCCTTATGGGCTGATAGGATTAATCCCAAGAAGTCAACAGGAACTCTCCTTACATGTTAGTCTATGGAAGGGAGGAAAGGCTACCTATATCCCTTGAATTTCCCACATTGGAACTCATGAAGTAGCTAGAGCTATCCGAGTTTGAACCCATGGAAGCTAGATATGTAGAGCTCATGGAGTTGGAGGAGATGAGGAACCAAGCCATGCACATCATGGAGAAGGATCAAGTGTTGATCAAGAGGTGCTTTGACAAGAAGTAAAAGGATAGAAACTTCCAAGAGGGAGACTTGGTCCTTAAATGGGATGCAGACAAGGAAAATATGGGAAGGCACTCTAAGTTTGATGCAATATGGAGTGGCCCTTATATGATTTTAGGATGCAAAGAAAACAATGTTTTCCAGCTATCAAGGTTGGATGGAGAAGAACTGCAAATTCCAGTCAATGGAATCTATCTCAAGCATTGTTATTGAGTGAAATATCCTTCTTGTACATATTAGTTTAGGGGTTGTAATTCCTCCAAGTGCTTGTAGCACATTGTATTGTTTTAGTTTAGGTTGCTTTTGTAATAAGTGTTTGTGCACTCTCTGCATATTCTATTTGGAATATGTATGACATTTTCTATTTATATATAGTTGTTCCCTTGTTGCACTTGCACTTTCCAGTTTCAGGAAAAGTTTGGTGAAGAAACAACCATTCCTCAACAAAGGTTTTTATTGAAATGAAAATCCCCAATAGTGCTCTAGAAGTTGGAAGATAGATTTTCAAGTGACAGGGCTAGTTCCAACAATCAATATGACTCCATGCCCAATGGATCCCCTAAGGTCACTGGTCTTCCAGATCAAGAAGACAAATCATCCCGCGATTTGTAAATTTTATCCATTTTTCGCACCCCCTGCGAAATGGACAACTTAGCAGGTCGGAACATCGATAGTTGATGGAAAAAGGGAAATGCTTTTGTAGTATGCAGGGTAGCTCGTGTTTTGGCTCAGTCGAGTTAGAAAATTTTGGAGTCATGCACGATATTATTAGAGAATTGGCTGAGTTTGAGGTTGGTCGGGTGACAAGTTGGTCAGATCAATTGGTCGGTGATAGGTTGGTCGGATAAGTTAGTCGGGTGACATGTTGGTTGGTTTGGTTGGTCGGGTGACAAGTTTTTCCACTTGGTTGGTCGGGTGATAGGTTGGTCGGCTCGGTTGAACAACTCATTGGTTGGTTGGCTTGGTTGGATGGGTGATGGGTTAGTTGGCATCCAACCCTAGTACCGAAGATAGGTTGGACAACCCACTGGTTGGTCATCTCGGTTGACGATCTGTTGGCTGGTCGGCTCTGTTGGATGGCCTGCTAGTTGGTCGGCTCTGTTGTATGGGTGATGGGTTAGTCAGATGGGTGGCATATGGAGAGGTTGGTCGACAAACATAGAAATTGTCCAACCCCTTGGGATTTGATGACCAACACGAGATGGACTTACTTACAGTTATACATCTTGGTTGGCCACCTTTTGGTTGCCGTAATGGATAGGTAGTATGTTGTATGGGCAAAGATATATGGCCATACAACCTCTTGGGTTAGATGGCCCACAATGTGAAGATGAAAACTCCCGAGTTGGTCGGCAACAAGAATCATGTATGATCATGAAGTTAGATGTCATCTAAGCCCAATGATTAGGAAGACAATCAAGTTAGATGACCTACTCGCAATTGTATGAATCATGGTTAGTCGATCGTCTAACCCAAATATGGAAAGGAACTCACGGGCCAGGAAATTTTCTCAAATAGGATGGATGAGGTCCAACCCAATGCAGTTGGACAACCCACATGATGGATGAGTTACAAGCTAGATGAGGGTACGTGAATGAATGACATCCCAACAACTAGAATTAATGAGGCATGGTACCCATGATTTCCCATACAGAAAAGTACAAAATGAATGGTTGCCCATATCTCTTTAATACATCCTACCGGTTGGTGACCCAAATTGCCTATATATTGTAAAACTTGCCTCATTTTGAGGGAGTTGTTTTAGAAAAGCAAAGGAAATCTGTCAAAATTGTTCCAGAGCTATTGTGAGCTAAAGGCCTCGAATTTGGGCTTATTGTAAATGATTTTGTCTTGTGCTTATGATATAATGGATTGTGCATGTTTCTGAGCAATAAAATTCATGTTTTGTGGCCATTTTCACCCTAATTTATATGAATTGCATCTTTTGCCTTCCATTATATTTATAAATATATTGTGCATGTATCTATCTCCTTGTAGGGTTTGTAGTTTGTTGTGTTTTATGGATATAGGGAATTGAATATTATCTTGGACCGTGGCATTTCTACCAGCCCTCTCCTTCTCGGTTTTCTCCCTATCTTTCGTTCACTTGGATTGTCTCACCCTTTCTTGGTGCATCACCTTCACTTCCGAGTAGTTTTATTTCATGCATCTTTCTATCCCCGTCTCCTTGGAAAGCATTAGGGTATAATTGTTTTAGCTTGCCATTCTTTGCACTTTGGGAAGTTGTAACTAGGTTAGAGGAAGAAGTCGGCTTTCTTCGGAGGATTATCCTACTTGCGAGGTCCCACACCGTAGGATAATCCCATGTTATGCAGTTGCACCGATTGCCTTGGACACAAAATCACAAGCAATCGGGGGTGTTGTAATTTTGTATTAACAATAATTACCATGCAAAATAGATAAGTGATAAACTCATGCTTGATTAATATTAAATTGGACATAGTCCACACCATGCAAATTTTGTATTATTTAAGTTTTCTTAAAAACTAGGACCGCTCGTAACATTTTTAAGTTGGAAAGAAAAATTGGAAAGGCGGTGGTGAGTTTAACGATGCCACTACGTGACACCTATAAACATTGAATTGCATTTATGAGGGATAGTTAAGTCCTAAAAATTGGAAGCTTCTTGGATAAGCTACATGGTATGCAACACATAAGTTCATTTTTATTGTTTTATGTTTCATCCTTGAGCTCTTTTAATGAGTTGCGCATGAAGGTTGGGTAGGCTATTTGTAGTGGAGATTTACATGGAACCTCTTTGTTAAAAATAAATGCAGATAATCTAGGCATTAATGGCGCTTCAATTTTTTTATAAGGATGGGAAAATTTAAGTCTCTTATTATTTGGAAATCTAGAGATTAGTGGGTCGATTTGGTTGAATATTTTTCAAGGAAAATAGAAGATAACGTAAAAGAGAATATTACAATCATAGGCATGGACTCTCTTACTTAAATTTGTTGTTTTATTCTGATATCTAGAATATTATCTTATTTTATGTCTTGGCTTATGATCTGCATGTAAATGCAAGATAAACTCTGCAAGATCTAATTGAAACCTTTAAAGATTCACAATTATTAAATGTGTATTTTGATATGTGATCTAGGTACAAATTATTTGTTGTATCCTTGGATTATTCATGATATCTTTAATATACTGTATGCTTGATAATGTTGATGAAAACCTAGAAAGTAACTAGGTGCATATAATATAAAGTATTTTACTTGCTTGCTTATTTGGGTTTAATAAATGCCTAATTTTTGACCTATTTTATGTCGTATTTGCATTCGTAAGGTAATATTAGGTTGTGGCTGATTGTTCTCTTACTGTGGGTTGTACCTTTAGGGATGTGGTGGTTGTTACACTTCAGGGTCAATTTCTTATCAATTTATATGACCCTTTTGTCTCTTAAATCACAATTGACTTTATGATATCAATAACAAGTTCATGAGTGAATATGGTAATGTGTATACTTATATATATATATATATATATATATATATATATATATATATATATCTATATTATGTTTGATATATTGTAAGACTATTTCTCATAGCTGGGTCGATCTAGAGAATGTTGTCAATCAAAAACTAGTTCTCATTATCTGGAGAATATGTATCAGTTTGACTTGAGATGTGTGGAGATTTTCGAGCTTTCTGGGAAAGTGTTGCTTGATCTGAAAGCTCCTTGGAGTTGAGTAAGAAGTATTTTGATTAATGGAAAAAGTATATAAATTTGTTAAACTATGATTGGATGGTTATTGAACATTCTAAATATTTGGACACTGCTATTAAGGTATTCATGTTTTGTGTTACATGGGTAACTGATTTGTTTAGTGTTATCTAGTCCTTTAATGGACTATTATTTAACTTCTTACTGAGTAAACATATACTTTATAACAGGGAGGGTTTTGTGTTTATTACAGTGTTTTTAATTCCAACAAGGGATTTGCAGAGTTGATTTTAGGGTACCCAAGCTATCTGTGTTATCCAAAAGCTTGCTTTTATGAGCTGAGTCGTAGTTACTATTCTATAGGGAGCTTTTTATGATACAAGTTTGAAGATGATTTTTATGAGATCACTATTACTTGAAAATGTAATTTCAAAACTATATTGAATGCAACTTAGTGATGATGTTTGATCCTTTTGAATTGTAACAAGATAGGAATTGATTTCACTTATGAATTAAATTCAGTTCAATATTTAATATAAAGGATTATCTAGTTCGGATTCGATTGTGTAATCATGAACCGATTGTCTATAATTGTTGTTAGCATATATTACATTATCCTTTTAGTTTTATGATCAATTTTACCTCCACGTAGGTATATGCACAGTTTCGCCTCCACGTTGGTAGGCATTCAGTTGGCTGTAACTGTATATATTTTCCTCCTCATTGAATAAATCATTCAACATTTCTGCACTGTCTCTGTGCTTTCATTGGTATCAGAGCGAGGCTGTTGGCGTAGGAGTGGGGTTGTTTTGATTAGTTGGAGTAGTTGTTACTTCCCTCCTGTGTGGATTCTCATGTTTAAATATTTTGTCGTTCATCGACGTAGAAGACCGTTTGGAAGCATTCCTTGGATTTACTGTTTGGCGCTAGAGACAGCAGATAGATTTTGGCATTTTTGGAAGATGTAGAGAAGACTAGTTTTTGGAGCATCCAACACCCGTGTGAAGCACTGCGATTTAGAGGATGTGTCTGATGTTGGCATAAAACTATCTAACACAAAAATCCAAAGATCACACGTGACACCAAGATTCAATTTCTGTGTTGCATGTATTATCTACCCAGGATCTATATCCACTACGATTTTTACCATGGTTTCATATAAGCCATCTGAGACAATTATTCAAGTTGGTTAGTAACTTATTTGTGGGGCATTCATATGTAAAAGGGTCTACGAACACCTAGTTTAGAATTGAAGCACTACAAATTCAATAACCCACCCAATGACTACATCATTTGTGGTCGCTAACATACAATCTTGTTTTTGCGTCAGCTGTTAGTTTTTCCCATAATTCCGGTCCTTGAAATATATTTCCAAATGGTGATGGTGCAGGCCGACTTCGACTTGCTGCCTGTGCATCAGCAAGGCCTGATTTTAATCCTTTATTGTGATAATACATATAATCTAGAGATTGAAATTGCTTGTTGCGAAAGTATGAAGAGGAGGAAATGAGACATCCCAACAACCAGTGACCAACATGGTAGTGTGCACCTCCCGATGTGAAGGACCTTGCCTTGTATATGCGTATAGGAGATCAGAGACGTGTGGAGATTGTTTGAATCATAATGAGCCTCAAAGCCATATTTTCTAGTTAAGTAGCAACGTCTTTGGAGGTTGGAGGATACACAAAGGATGGAGGGCAATTGGAATCCTCTCATCAGTCACCTACGATAGGGTCACATCATTTCTTTGGTGATATTTTTGTTTGTGTTTATTTTTTTGTTGTGCATGGTGTTGTTTTGTTGTGTGGAGTGCGTTTTTCAATAATAAATGTAGAGCATTTTCTAGTTTGGTGCCTCATGAATGAAGGACATTGTGAGGAGTAAAAGCACTAAAGTAGCGCTTGGTTTATGCGTAAAGGGTTTGTGGAAATCTGAGAAACCATTGAAGTGTACATTGAGGCCTTCGGTCACATCCAGGTTCATGGTGAGCATGTAGTTGGAAAACCATAGGGTTCGTGGTAATCCAGGAAACCAGAAACCACCGAAGGTGTTCGCAGAGAGATGTACTCATGTCACTTCCAGTTTGTGGTAATCCTGCAAGGAAAAACCAAGGTGTCACCAAGACCATGAAGCCACAAAGATGACATGCCACCTCAAAGGTGAGCAGGCTACACAAAGAGTGTAAAAACTTTTTACTGTGTTTAAAATAAGGGGGTACACTATCTGGAAATATGATGTTTGTAATAAACAATGTAATAAGCGGGGAATGTTAGCATATATTACATTATCCTTTCGGTTTTATGATCAGTTTGACCTCCACGTAGGTATATGCACACGCTTTTGCCTCCACATTGGTAGGTATTTGGTTGTCAGTAATCATTATTAAATTGTATATATTTACCTCCTCCTCATTAAATAAATCATTCAACATTTCGCACTTGGTCTCTCGGGCTTTCAGCTATTTGGAAGCATAGTTCACTACATGACTTGTTGTTGATTGATATGATTATTGATTAAAAGTTAAGGAATAGATAACCTTTTAATATTCTTTATTCCGTAATGATGTAACATGATTAAGGGTTGTTAATCCATGCCATTTTGATGAACTGACCATGCAAACATTATTATCTTTCTTATAACATGCAAGATGTAGTATACACTATTAGTGACTTAAAGGATTGGATGTGCATGATTCGTCATGCGGTGTTTGTTGTTATTCAATTTCAGACAACTATATTGTTGTAATCATAGATAAATAAATAACAAAAATATTATTCCATAGTTGAATGAAGGCAACATGGCCTAATGTACTCTTTAGATTAGATGATGATATTATTTTCTAAAAACATGTAATATCGTTATTAAGTAATTAATAAAATACTTTTTGTTTTGATTATCACGATTACGAAAAGTGAAAGAAATACTCTGTTGTTTTACAACAGAGTATGTTTGTAATACAAATGAAGTTGTATTGTAAGATTATATATGATTTTATGATATCTTAGTGATTGAATAATTATGTTAGTAAACAATATAGTTTGATTATGAAAACAACATGACAAAAAAATGATGGATATTATTATACTTACAACATTAAATAAACTATTCACGAATGATGACAAGTATGATAGAACTTGTAATAACCTTATTTAGTGTTGAAAGGTTAATAATCACATCATTGATGTGATTAAAAAATACATAGAAACAATAACATGAAGTTAATGTTTTAGTGTCATTGTACTTTAATATAAACAAGTACACCATTTATGACACCATGACGACACATAAGCATACTAGTTGTTTAGAAAATAACATTAACACTATTATGATATGTCATTCACCATGAAAGAACTTATATGATTTATATATCATAGGTAAACAATATGTTGTCTTATAACTATAGAACATAAGCATATCATCATGCTTGTTTAAAGGGAATTATAATTAAATAATTACCTCATTTTGAGTGAGCACAATTGTAATATGGTACAAAATGGACAATCAATATGATGACACCATGATAAGTCACCATAGTACCTTGTTAGACTTAAAAGTGATTAAGTGTTGATTTTAATACAACAGGGGTTAGTTATATGTCAATGATCTATTTTAGTAATCATGATTTGTTGTTATAATCTGTCGTTGTGGATAATCAAAAGTGTCATAGACTTACAAGGCACAAAATGGAATATGGTGAAATGTATACTTGGTCATATCATTAGTATATCATGTAAAAACATGTTCTATGAATGGCCTATGATGACCAAATAAGAATTAAGAGAGCTATTCTTATTGAACGTTAAACTTATGTGAATATAATTATGACCGTAACTATCTAAGAAATGTTTGTATCATTAAAACATGACATGTTATCCTATATTATTTGAGAACCCTATAACACGACAAGTAAAATGAGAAATACTTATTGAAGTTAGTAACTCAGAAGTTACTATGACCCTCTATCGAAAGAGTATGTCATGTATTGATGATAATAGTCTATCATTAAGATGAATCTATATATTTAGATAAAATGGATAACTCAAACTTAATTTCTTAATCAACGAAAAAGAATCATGTTAAATATTTTGATTCGTTTGTATGATGAGTATAATACATGTCTCATAGGATGGTGTGCAGTCATGAAACTATCTTGCTAGCCTACTACCAGCATCATCATGGCCATAATAATGCAAATGACTAATTTTATCATTTCCCCCATTCTTCTAATCAACGATTAGTGTCTTGTCTTTGGAGGGAAATATTTGACTACATTACTAGTTGGCACCAACGGGGATGCACATATGCTGACAACCTATAAAAGGTTTAATCAAAGGATGTAATGCATACAAACTCATGTTGAGTGATTAAGGGAGATTGGGAAAGATCTAAGACCCTTACAATTTACCATGGTGAATGAAGGGTATCAAGATGGATTACGGAATACTAAGCAATGTTGGAATTTTTCATAGTGAGCTAAGTATTCGTGATTGATTAACTAAAAATGGACTAACTAAGTAGTGTGGGGATAGTTAATCTAAGCTATGAACAACTGTACTAAAGTAAATAAATGTAGTAAATAGGAATGTAAATAATCTAAAACACTATGTAAAAGGAAATGCTAACCCTAATGTGCAAGAAGGAAGAGGAAAGAACTAAGTTGAATAATAGATTCTTGTTGGAGGGTGTAGCAGAGGTGACTAAAAAAATTAGGAGCGAGAATGATTGTGCAGGAGTCCTAAAAAGTATGGATATGGAGGATATAGTTGGGTGGGCCACCTGGAAGAGGACTGGGGCTCCCACAGGTGCTTTGGTATGAATTTTGGGCATGATCCAGCAACAATTCTAGTTCACAAGCGCAACTTCCAGAGACCATACCTTTTGCACCGTACCTCCGATTGACTCCGCTCAAAAGGAAACAGAAAGCTTGGAATGTGTAGAATGTGATGAGAAGGTGCGGAACTTCGTTTGGAAATGTTTGACCCCAAAATTCATGTTTAAGGGGCCCAAATTGTGATTTTTGTAGTCTTTGTCTAAAAATAGTAAATTCTAAAAATAGTATGTTTCACAAAATTAGTGCACATGTAAGTCTTGGAAGATGAAGCACCTCGTCTCCCTCGAGACTGGTGACCTTCCACATCTTTCTAGGTGTCCTTTCGTATTTATAAAATTATTATAAATACATATGTAACCGGAAAAGGGATAGACATCTCTTGGCAGAGATAATTGATGTAATTTGAAGTCTTTGAGTAATTTACATCTCTTTTGAGATAGTTGTTTTGCAATTCATTTGGCACATTTGCTAATGTCTGTTCCTTAAGTCCGAAACCCCTCGGTTATGGATCGGTGGTATCGAGCTAAGTCATCTTGAGAGTGTATGATCCCCAGAATGAGGTCGGAATACAAAAATCTTGGGTGGTCCACACACAATCCTTGAATACTTGCCTTCCATTATATTTATAAGTATATTGTGCATGTATCTATCTCCTTGTAGGGTTTGTAGTTTGTTGTGTTTTATGGATATAGGAAATTGAATATTATCTTGGACCGTGGCGTTTCTACCAAATCTCCCTTCTCGAGTTTTTTCCTATCTTTTGTTAACTTGGATTGTCTCACCCTTTCTTGGTGCATCACCTTCACTTAGAGTAGTTTTATTTCATGCATCTTTCTATCCCTATCTCCTTGGGAAAGCATTAGGGTATAATTGTTTTAGCTTGCCATTCTTTGCACTTTGGGAAGTTGTAACTAGGTTAGAGGAAGAAGTCGGCTTTCTCCGGAGGATTATCCTACTTGCAAGGTCCCACACTGTAGGATAATCCCATGTTATGCAGGTTTCACTGATTTCCTTGGACACAAAATCACAAGTTATCGGGGTGTAATTTTGTATTAACGATAATTACCATGCAAAACAAATAAGTGATAAACTCATGCTTGATTAATATTAAATTGGACATAGTCCACACCATGCAAATTTTGGTATTATTTAATTTTTCTTAAAAACTAGGACCGCTCGTAACATTGTTTAAGTTGGAAAGAAAACTTGGAAAGGCGGTGGTGAGTTTAACGAGGCCACTACGTAACACCTATAAACATTCAATTGCATTTATGAGGGATAGTTAAGTCCTCAAAAATTGGAAGCTTCTTGGATAGGCTACATGGTATGCAACACATAAGTTCATTTTTATTGTTTTATGTTTCATCCTTGAGCTCTTTTAATGAGTTGCGCATGAAGGTTGGGTAGGCTATTTGTAGTGGAGATTTACATGGAACCTCTTTGTTAAAAATAAATGCAGATAATCTAGGCATTAATGGCAGTTCATTTGTTTATAAGGATGGGAAAATTTAAGTCTCTTATTATTTGGAAATCTAGAGATTAGTGGGTCGATTTGGTTGAATATTTTTCAAGGAAAATAGAAGATAACGTAAAAGACAATATTACAATCATAGGCATAGACTCTCTTACTAGAATTTGTTGTTTTATTCTGATATCTAGAATATTATCTTATTTTTATGTCTTGGCTTATGATCTGCATGTAAATTCAAGATAAATCTGCAAGATCTAATTGAAACCTTTAAAGATTCACAATTATTAAATGGGTATTTTGATATGTGATTTGGGTACAAATTATTTGTTGTATCCTTGGATTATTCATGATATCTTTAATATATTGTATGCTTGATAATGTTGATGAAAACCCAGAAACTAACTAGGTGCATATAATATAAAGTATTTCAGTTGCTTGCGTATTTGGGTTTAATAAATGCCTAATTTTTGACCTATTTTATGTCGTATTTGCATTCATAAGGTAATATTAGGTTGTGGCTGATTGTTCTCTTACTGTGGGTTGTACCTTTAGGGATGTGGTGGTTGTTGCACTTCCGGGTCAATTTCTTATCAATTTATATGACCCTTTTGTCTCTTAAACCACAATTGACTTTATGATATCAATAACAGGTTCATGAGCGAATATGGTAATGTGTATATTTATATATATATATTGTAAGACCATTTCTATGATCTGGGTCGATCTAGGATTATGTTGTCAATAAAAAACTAGTTCTCATAAGGAACTGAAGAATATGTATCAATTATCGTGATAGTTGACTTGAGATGTGTGGAGATTTTCGAGCTTTCTGGGAAAGTGTTGCTTGATCTGAAAGCTCCTTGGAGTCGAGTAAGAATTATTTCGATTAATGGAAAAAGTATATAAATTTGTTAAACTATGATTGAATGGCTATTGAACATTCTAAATATTTGGACACTGCTATTAAGGTATTCATGTTTTGTGTTACATGGGTAACTGATTTGTTTAGTGTTATCTAGTCCTTTAATGGACTATTATTTAACTTCTTACTGAGTAAACATATACTTTATAACAGGGAGGGTTTTGTGTTTATTACAGTGTTTTTAATTCCTCAAGGGATTTGCAGAGTTGATTTTAGGGTACCCAAGCTATCTGTGTTATCCAAAAGCTTAATTTTATGAGCTGAGTCGTAGTTACTATTCTATAGGGAGCTTTTTATGATACAAGTTTGAAGATGATTTTATATGAGATCACTATTACTTGAAAATGTAATTTCAAAACTATATTGAATGCAACTTAGTGATGATGTTTGATCCTTTTGAATTGTAACAAGATAGGAATTGATTTCACTTATGAATTAAATTCAGTTCAATATTTAATATAAAGGATTATCTAGTTCGGATTCGATTGTGTAATCATGAACCGATTGTCTATAATTGTTGTTAGCATATATTACATTATCCTTTTAGTTTTATGATCAATTTTACCTCCACGTAGGTATATGCACAGTTTCGCCTCCACGTTGGTAGGCATTCAGTTGGCTGTAACTATATATATTTTCCTCCTCATTGAATAAATCATTCAACATTTCTGCACTGTCTCTGTGCTTTCATTGGTATCAGAGCGAGGCTGTTGGCGTAGGAGTGGAGTTGTTTTGATTAGTTGGAGTAGTTGTTACTTCCTCCTGTGTGGATTCTCATGTTTAAATATTTTGTCGTTCATCGACGTAGAAGACCGTTTGGAAGCATTCCTTGGATTTACTGTTTGGCGCTAGAGACAGCAGATAGATTTTGGCATTTTTGGAAGATGTAGAGAAGACTAGTTTTTGGAGCATCCAACACCCGTGTGAAGCACTGCGATTTAGAGGATGTGTCTGATGTTGGCATAAAACTATCTAACACAAAAATCCAAAGATCACACGTGACACCAAGATTCAATTTCTGTGTTGCATGTATTATCTACCCAGGATCTATATCCACTACGATTTTTACCATGGTTTCATATAAGCCATCTGAGACAATTATTCAAGTTGGTTAGTAACTTATTTGTGGGGCATTCATATGTAAAAGGGTCTACGAACACCTAGTTTAGAATTGAAGCACTACAAATTCAATAACCCACCCAATGGCTACATCATTTGTGGTCGCTAACATACAATCTTGTTTTTGCGTCAGCTGTTAGTTTTTCCCATAATACCGGTCCTTGAAATATATTTCCAAATGGTGATTGTGCAGGATGACTTCGACTTGCTGCCTGTGCATCAGCAAGGCCTGAGTTCAATCCTTTATTGTGATAATACATATAATCTAGAGATTGAAATTGCTTGTTGCGAAAGTATGAAGAGGAGGAAATGAGACATCCCAACAACCAGTGACCAACATGGTAGTGTGCACCTCCCGATGTGAAGGACCTTGCCTTGTATATGCGTATAGGAGATCAGAGACGTGTGAAGATTGTTTGAATCATAATGAGCCTCAAACCCATATTTTCTAGTTAAGTAGCAACGTACTGGAGGTTGGAGGATACACAAAGGATGGAGGGCAATTGGAATCCTCTCATCAGTCACCTACGATAGGGTCACATCATTTCTTTGGTGATATTTTTGTTTGTGTTTATTTTTTTGTTGTGCATGGTGTTGTTTTGTTGCGTGGAGTGCGTTTTTCAATAATAAATGTAGAGCATTTTCTAGTTTGGTACCTCTTGAATGAAGGACATTGTGAGGAGTAAAAGCACTAAAGTAGCGCTTGGTTTTTGTGTAAAGGGTTTGTGGAAATCTGAGAAACCACCGAAGTGTACAGTTGAGGCCTTCGGTCACATCCAGGTTCATGGTGAGCATGTAGTTGGAAAACCATAGGGGTTCGTGGTAATCCAGGGAAACCGAAACCACCGAAGGTGTTCTCATAGAGATGTACTCATGTCACTTCCATGTTTGTGGTAATCCTGCAAGAAAAACCAAGGTGTCACCAAGACCAAGAAACCACAAAGATGACATGCCACCTCAAAGGTGAGCAGGCTACACAAAGAGTGTAAAAACCTTTTACTTTGTGTTTAAAATAAGGGGGTACACTATCTCTGGAAATATGATGTTTGTAATAAACAATGTAATAAGTGGGGAATGTTAGCATATATTAAATTATCCTTTCGGTTTTGTGATCGTTTGACCTCCACGTAGGTATATGCACGCTTTGCCTCCACATTGGTAGGTATTTGGTTGGCTGTAATCATTATTAAATTGTATATATTTACCTCCTCCTCATTAAATAAATCATTCAACATTTCTGCACTTGTTCTCTGGGCTTTCGGATATTTGGAAGCATAGTTCACTACATGACTTGTTGTTGATTGATATGATTATTGATTAAAAGTTAAGGAATAGATAACCTTTAATATTCTTTATTCCGTAATGATGTAACATGATTAAGGGTTGTTAATCCATGCCATTTTGATGAATTGACCATGCAAACATTATTATTTTTCTTATAACATGCAAGATGTAGTATACACTATTAGTGACTTAAAGGATTGGATGTGCATGATTCGTCATGCGGTGTTTGTTGTTATTCAATTTCGAGACAACTATATTGTTGTAATCATAGATAAATAAATAACAAAAATATTATTCCATAGTTGAATGAAGGCAACATGGCCTAATGTACTCTTTAGATTAGATGATGATATTATTTTCTAAAAACATGTAATATCGTTATTAAGTAATTAATAAAATACTTTTGTTTTAATTATCACTATTACGAGAAGTGAAAGAATTATATTGTTGTTTTACAACAAAGTATGTTTGTAATATGAATGAAGTTGTATTGTAAGACTATATCTGATTTTATGATATCTTAGTGATTGAATAATTATGTTAGTAAACAATATAGTTTGATTATGAAAACAACATGGCAAAATAATGATGGATATTATTATACTTACAACATTAAATAAACTATTCATGGATGATGAAAAGTATGTTAGAACTTGTAATAATCTTATTTAGTGTTGAAAGGTTAATAATCACATCATTGATGTGATTAAAAAATACATAGAAACAATAACAAGAAGTAATGTTTTTAGTGTCATTGTACTTTAATATAACCAAGTACACCATATATGACAACATGACGACACATAAGTATACAAGTTGTTTAGAAAATAAAATTAATACTATTATGATATGTCAATCACGATGAAAGAACTTATATGGTTTATATATCATAGGTAAACAACATGTTGTCTTATAACTATAGAACATAAGTATATCATCATGCTTGTTTAAAGGGAATTATAATTAAATAATTTCCTCATTTTGACCGAGCACAATTGTAATATGGTACAAAATGGACAATCAATATGATGAGACCATGGTAAGTCACCATAGTACCTTTTAGACTTAAAAGTGATTATGTGTTGATTTTAATACAACAGGGGTTAGTTATATGTCAATGATCTATTTTAGTAATCATGACTCGTTGTTATATTGTCGTTGTGGATAACCGAAAGTGTCATAGAATTACAAGGCACAAAATGGAATATGGTGAGATGTATACTTGGTCATATCATTATTATATCATGTAAAAACATGCTCTATGAATGGCCTATGATGACAAAATAAGAATTAAGAGAGCTATTCTTATTGAGCGTTAAACTTATATGAATATAATTATGACCATAACTATCTAAGAAATGTTTGTATCATTAAAACATGACATGTTATCCTATATTATTTGAGAACCCCTATAACACGACAAGTAAAATGAGAAATACTTATTGAAGTTAGTAACTCAGTAAGTTACTATGACCCTCTATCGAAAGAGTATGTCGTGTATTGATGATAATAGTCTATCATTAAGATGAATCTATATATTTAGATAAAATGGATAACTCAAACTTAATTTCTTAATCAACGAAAAAGAATCATGTTAAATATTTTGATTCGTTTGTATGATGAGTAGAATACATGTCTCGTAGGATGGTGTGCATTCATGAAACTATCTTGCTAGCCTACTACCGATAATCATGGCCATAATAATGAAAATGACTAATTTTATCATTTCCCCCATTCTTCTAATCAACAAAGGTGTCTTGTCTTTGGAGGGAAATATTTGACTACATTACTAGTTGGCACCAACGGGGATGCACATATGCTTACAACCTATAAAAGGTTTAATCAAAGGATGTAATGCATACAAACTCCTATTGAGTGATTAAGGAGACTGGGAAAGATCTAAGACCCTTACAATTTACCATGGTGAATGAAGGTTATCAAGATGGATTAAGGAATATTAAGAAATGTTGGAATTTTTCATAGTGAGCTAAGTATTCGTGATTGATTAACTAAAAATGAACTAACTAAGTAGTGAGGGGATAGTTAATCTAAGCTTGAACAACTCGCAGTACTAAAGTAAATAAATGTAGTAAATAGGAATGTAAATAATCTAAATCACTATGTAAAAGGAAATGCTAACCCTAATGTGCAAGAAGGAAGAGGAAAGAACTAAGCTGAATAATAGATTCTTGTTGGAGGGTGTAGCAGAGGTGACTAAAAAAATTAGGAGCGAGAATGATTGTGCAGGAGTCCTAAAAAGTATGGATATGGAGGATATAGTTGGACTGGGCCACCTGGAAGAGGACTGGGGCTCCCACAGGTGCTTTGGTATGAATTCTGGGCACCCTAGTCTGTACAGAAGCTTAAAAACTAGGTTTTACAGAGTCAGAAGGTAGTTCAAAACCCTTGTTGTGTGTCACATCAAATTCATTGTTCTACACCAAATGTCACAAATACTCCAAGCTGAATAAAATACCTAAAAGACCCCAAAACAAACATTAAATCCTAAACAAGAATAGTGTAAATGAAGGGGTCAGACTATCCTCAGCGTCCACAATGGTGGACTTACTAACTAAGCACTACACTACATCTCAGACACAATTTAGTTCTATGTGCAAGTGTGTGTGAATATGCCCTAGGTTTCTCTTGTGCCAATCACACTTTGTGAAGTAGTGAGCAATAACTATGTGTAGAAAATGTAATAGAATGTGTGCATGAAATAAAATAGAATCCCCCCCCCTATGAAGTGTGATGCAGATGTCCTATCCTTGTTCCTTGATGATGGAGCTATGTGGATGCAAGTGATCTCCAATGTAATAGATGGATGTAACTCTAGATGGAGTGATAGTAGTAAGTGATGCTAAGTCCCTCATTATGGTCTCATAAATTTATATTTATAGAGTTCTCTTGTTCTAATTTCGTAATTAACCTCGAAAAGGCTGACCACAAGAAAGATAAAGATGTCAAACAACTAGAAAGAGCCCAAAAAGTGGTGGGAAAGTTCAAGAAGGATTGGGGTACCCCAGTGGGATGATGGCACCCATGGGCACCCCAAGATCTTGTCCTGGTGCCCCGATCGAGGCTAAAATAGAACGAAATGACCGAAATAGACAGGGGCATGTGGATGAAAATAAGAGGTAATGACGAAATAAAATAAAATAAGATGGCCAAAAGAGGGGGTTAATTAGTAATTTCTTCACTCAAGAACCTTCTAAATAGTAGTATGAGACCGAGATAAATAAATGTCTAAAGTTCTTAGTTTTGTGACTAAATTTTTCCCCCACTTTATGTTGGTGAACTAGAAGTTAGGTAACATAAAAGTAGATATAGATGCATACACTGATGCCGATGAAGAGTGTAGTAGAAACATGCCGAAGGACTAGAAAAAGTGTGGAATGAAAAAAATATGGAGTGTGGAAAGTAAAGATGAACAATGTGCAAAGAAAAAGTGATGAGAGTGAATCTAGGGCAGAATGCGTGTGTAGTTTTTTTGCGGTACACAATGTACCTACATGGTTAATAAAGCATGTGCTATCGCAAAGTATTATTGTTGATGTTGTTTTTGCTTGTTTCTCATACGACCGGACCTACAAGGAGAAAACAGTCAAGTAGTCAAATATATATGTATGTAAGTGTAAAAATTCTATGTAAAAGACACATGTGTAAAAACACATGTAAATGTAAAGTACATAAAATGAAAAGTGTAAATGGAACATGTGCACCTGATCCATGTTGAGAGAAACGGTGTAGAAGGATATTCTCATATCGCTTTGAGGTTTTTGGGTGATCCGAAGCCATAGGATGAAGAAGTGTAGGGAGGAAATGCTTAGTTTCCTCCAAGATCTAATTGCTTCCCTGAACTATGAAGAGATCTCTCAGTATTGTCTTGGTTTTTGGGAGATCGATGCCGAACAATAGAAGAAGTATAGGGAGGAAATGCTTTGTGTCCTCTAACCTTTAACTACTCCTTTGAATTCTAAGGACACCATGTCCTATAAAATCCATTGTGTATGGAGTTTGTAGACTGGTTTGAACTCACTTGCTATATGTAAACCCACAATGCCAAGGGCGAAAAAGTGCACTAAATTGAACTAGTGTAAATGTGCTATATAGACTGTAGAAAACCCAAATGATGCCCCCTCTTTGGGGGTGCATGCGACATTGTTGATAGGAGAATGTGGCCCCAAAAGAGGACCAACGACATGAACTATATGCCCCTGCAGGGGAAGGTAGAAACCAAGGAACGCACAAACAAGGATGTCTAGCCAATACAAGTGTTAGTACAAAAACACATGCATGTAAGAATACAAATGTAAAGTACGTAAACAATGTAAAAATACCAAGCATAATAGTGTAAACATGCAAGAAAGTAAGTAAACCACACAAAGCAGGTCACAAACATGGGACATCACTCATGATGTCATTAGACACGCAAGGCCATCATGGCTGCAAAAAAAACAAAAGTACACACAAAGTATAGGGAAAAACTACATACAAGAAGCAAATAAGTATATACTTGAATAAGTAGTCATGGAAGCATGTAATCCTACAAAACAAGTGCTTTGCACATGGAACACTTGTTAGAATGTTAGAGAAATAACCAATATGTCAAAGCGTGAATAACCAATTAATGTAAAGTGCTAAGTACAAAATGAAACAATAACACCTAAAGAGATGAATGTTGATGCCCCCAGTGACTAGTATAGGAAGGGTAGAAGGTGAGCATCCATGATACATGTAAGATACCTGTATCTATGATCAAACTAAAAATGATGTGAATGCACATGTGTGGATGATATAGATAATCCTTTATAAGAAATCAATATAACATGTGTAGTAAAGTGAACATGTAAAACACTAGTAAACAAGAGTAAATTCCACCAAGACAATGCAATATGTTATGGATGGATGGAATGGAATGAAAGATGGCATGATAGGAGCCATGTTTCCCTTGAGTGAATGAAAGTGTATGAAAAGAGGTTCATTTTTCCTCCTCTCGTAGTCAAGAATGAACCGTAAACGATAGTGCGTCATCGAGAAATGGTCGAAGTGTATGTTGTGTCTAACATGCTGTGATGAGTATGTATGTAGTGTTGCTGAAATGTGAGATAGGATAAATGTGTGTGAACCTTATAGCCTAAGCATATATATCAACTTAATGAATGCATGAGTGATTATTTATCCCTATGCGTATATCACTATTAGATGAATGGATGAGCGATGATCAAGCACTAAGCGTATATCACTATAAGATGAAGGGATGAGTGATGATTTAGCCCTAAGTGTATATCACTATAAGAGGAATGAATAAGTGATGATTTATCCCTAAGTGTATATCACTATAAGATGAATGGATAAGTGATGATTTATCCCTAAGCGTATATCACTACAAGATGTAAGGAGGGAGTGGTGATGTAACCTAAGGTGTATACCACTACAAAATGATAGAATAGGTGACGATTTAGCCTAAAGCATATGTCACTAGGTTGGAAATGTTGCATGATGAAAGGTCAAATAGTAAATGTGTGATGAGTGTAGGGTCCATTTGATTAGTAAACCCTTGGCAGTTGAGTATGGACCAAGGAACTAAAGTGTGTCATAGGGTAGTGAGTGTAGTGCGTAGAAGACAATGTAGCATATGTAATGCTAAAATATGACCATGTGATGAAGAGAATATAAAAATGTTGTATGGAACATGAAATGGTAAATGTGTAGAAACTTAGAAATTGTAATGTATAATGCGTAATGTAATACATGTAGATAGATGAGTAATGTAGTATGTAAAATGATGTAATGCTAGACTCATATGTGATGAAGACTAGTATAGTATGTAGAAAATGTGAGATGTGAAGTCACGTAGTGTATGATGTAAGGGATGTGACACTAGGTGTAAGATAATGACACTATGTATAGAATGTGATGCAATACGCGTAGATAGTCTAATAGTGTATGTATTGTGTGATATGGACAATATGATGAATAGTATACGACACTATATGAATAATGATGGGTATGATGATGTATAGTGTATGAAGTGCGATGTGTGATGAAATGTAATGTATTATGCCTAGAGTGCAATTAGAGATGTTCAATGTAGTAGTAATCCCTCAACAATCAAGTGTGAACGAAGCACAAGAGTGTGTCATTTGGTAATGACATTACTATAATGTGTGATTAGTATGCCTATATAAAAATGTAGAGATGATAAATGAGCAAATGATATGAGGGAAGGGGGAAATGTGAAGTGCTATGCCCCCTAAGTGTACGCGTAAATAAATCATGTAAAATCATCAAGGAGATCATCATCTTCTGGGTCAAAGTCAAATGGATAAGCATTGGTGACCTGATAAGCAATAGTGATTGGTTGATCATGTAATGAGCCATTAAGGTATAAGTGTACATGCCCATAGCATATTCCTCATCGGTGAATGGAGGATGTGGGCAACTGTGTGCATACCACCGAGTGAGATTTTGTGAATAGCCAAGGAAATAACTATTGCAGATGAAAAAATGACTGAAAGGCATATGAAATGAAATGTCGGTATGACTAGGATCTAATGTTCCTCCAATATAAGTAAGCCAAGATTCCCCTAATGTGAGTGGAGAAGAACGAGGGGTACATGATAAATAGACTAGAAGATGAAAGACACGCAAACCATAAGCAAAAGTTATATTGACAAAACCATAGTATAGATGAGGGGCATGAGTAGAAGGATGGATATCCTCAAAGGTGAAACCAAGACAAGCTAGACCATCATGGGAACATGTAGTGACATCACATGTAGGATCAAATGGAATATGTTCCCAATATGATTCATGAATGAAAAACATGCAAGTGAATGGTGGGCGTGCCAAAGCAGTGGAAGGTATGAGGAGGGGGATGTGATAAATCAACGTCCATAGATTGGACAAGCCCCGATAAGGAATCATAGCAGTAGTAGTAGTAGGTGGCATAAAAGAAACAACATCTATCACACAAATAGTACCATCAAGTGGTGGTAAATGTGGTGGTTCTTCCATAGGTTGGGGCTCATTTGTAATATTTATGCGTGGGATAAGAAAACTAGTGTTAGGATCCCGATCACAATACTGAAATGGATCATAGTAATGAAAATGATATAATCCATGCCCTCATGTAAGAATTTAACACAATTATGGATAGTAGAAGTGACAACTTGCATGGCATGAAGCCATGGCCTACCAAGTAGACAGTTATAGGAAACTAGGAAATCAACAACAAAAAAGACCGTGTGGATAGTCTTAGGACCAAAAGTGATGGGTAATGTGATGTGACCGAAACATGGATGAATGGAACCAAGAACATAGTGAAACACTAGAGGGACTAATGTCACAAGTAGTGATACCTAAAACATCAAGAAATGATATACGACACAAACTAATCTCGATACTTTGTCAATCAAAGTTCTCTTAACAACGACATTATGAATGCGAGAGATAATATGCAAAGGTGGATCATTGTCAAAATTAGTGAAGTCATTATGAGGAATGGATGGGAAGGAAATTTTCTTAGAGAATGCATCCGCATGGTAGTATAGACTACATCTGGATGAGTGTTGTCCTGGAATATGGATAACGAGTAAAAGATTAATGATTTTAGCTTGTAATTCAGGATGAAGAAGTAAAAATCATGAATGGAGATATCCATGATGAAGGAATCCTAAGGAGAATGAGGATGCTAGGAGTGTGTAGGTTGAGTCGGGTTCACCAAAATGATTAACTAAAAATGGACTAAGTAGTGCGGGGATAGTTAATCTAAGCTATGAAAAGCTATACTAAATTTAATGTAGTAAATAGGAATGTAAATAATCTAAAACACTATGCAAAAGGAAATGATAACCCTAATGTGCAAGAAGGAAGAGGAAAGAACTCAGCTGAATAACAGATGCCTAGCGAGGGTGTCGAAGAGGTGACTGGAAAATTCAAGAGTAGAAATGACTGTGTAAGATTCCTTAAGAGTATGGATCTTGGAGAATCTAGCTAGACATGGGTACTTGGAAGAGGACTAGTGTTCCCACTGCATAACTGGTATTAATTAAGGTGCCTTGGTCTATATAGATGCTTAGAAACTAATTTTTATAGGGTAAGAAGGTGGTCCAAAACCCTCGTTACGTGTCACATAAACTTCACTGTCCTACGCCAAATGTCGCAAATAATCCAAGATGAATAAAAACCTACAAGACCCTAAAACAAGCATCAAACCCTAAAAATAATAATGCAAATAAAGGGGCCAGACTGTCCTTGGTGGCCACAATGGTGGACTTAATAATTGAGCATTGCACTACATCTTAGACCCGATGTAGTTCTATGTGCAAGTGTGTGTGAACATGCCCTAAGTTTCTCTTGTGTTAGTCATACTTTGTGAAGTAGCGAGCAATAACTATGTGTAGAAAATGTAATAGAATGTGTGCATGGAATAGAATAGAATCCCTCTCCCTATGAAGTGTGATGTAGATGTCCTAGCCTTGTGCCTTGATGATGGAGCTATGTGGATGCAATTGATCTCCAATGCAATAGATGGATGTAACTATAGATGGAGTGATAATAGTAAATGATGCTAGGTCCCTTATTATGGTCTCATAACTTAATATTTATAGGGTTCTTTTATTCTAATTTTGTAATTAACCCCAAAAAGGATGAACAAAAGAAAGATAAAGATTTCAAATGGCTATAAAGAGACAAAAATTTGGTGGGAAAGTTCAATAAGGCTCGGGGTGACCCAAGTGGGACCAGGGTGTCCATGGGTGCCCCAAGATCGGGCTTGGGTGCCCTAGTCGAGGCTAAAATAGTGGGAACCGACTTGAAAAGACTAGGCATGTGGATGAAAATAAACAATAATAATGAAATAAAATAAAATAATATGGCCAAAAGATGGGGTTAATTAGTACTTTCTTCACTCAAGAACCTTCTAAATAGTAGTATGAGACTGGGATAAATAAATGTCTAAAGTGCATGATTTTGTGACTATAATGATAACCACTACAACATAAAAAGAACTTTAGGGATTTGTTGTGTTTTATAAAAATAAAATATCTGAATTTTTACAGGATTATCTGGAGGATTTTCCGTTCATTTTGAGTTGCTAAGTTTGGGACATTACATGGTGACTACACTAAATGATGCACAACTACTTTTGGAATATTTAGAAGAGCCTTAAGTGCTTTCAGATTGATATTTGTAATATGAGCTTATGAATTTTTGATGTGAATTATAAAGTGATATTACATTTGTTATATATCCTTTAGTAGGTGAAATATTATGATAATGTTGCACTAAGAAGATGAAACAATGCAAGAAAGCTATTAAAATTGAAAATAGAGTTGGAATATGAAAAGAGGCATGACCATATAGGTCATGTAAATATTATCTTGACCAAATTGTACGGGTTTGGATAGGAATATTGTGATGTAAAACCAAATATTATATAATGATGCATAAATGTTATTTACTACTTTTCGTAATTAATAATTCTTATGTATGTGACAGAGTAACGTGTGGAGATGAGAAAGTCAAGAAACTAGGGATATGTGTTGATTGGACCTAGAATAAGAGCATTTGTCTTAGTAAGGAAACATAGCCAAAAATTTCATTTCTAAAGAATAATTTACCAAATGTGTCTAAAAAAGTACTAAAAACTTTGATTTTTTCATCTACCGATTGTGTTGCACTCTATTGACAAAGTGTCCAAGATGCTCTAACAACATTTAAATTTTTTTTTCTCAATTTGGTTGACATGGACACATTTTATGTGTTGACTATGGTCAAAAAATAGTAGAGTGAATTGTATAAAAATATATATTTAATGTCATTCCATACCCATCACTCTCTTAGACACCCCTCACATATAATAAAGATCATTATACGAAAGTGTTGACATATATGAAATCTTAAAAGACTAACCTTCACCTATTTCAAGATATATATAATTTTGTGTGAATAAACATAATGATAGATATGCTAGTGGATAATTATTATTCTCAATTATATCCTTTAAAAATTTTTATTGAAAATTTGATTTGAAATGACCTCGCCACATCCCCATTGATGTGATGAACACTTAACTACACACCGATATAGCAAATATGGATAAAATCATATATAGTCCTCCCAATATTTTGATGAGATGGGATTTAATAAACAATGTAAAAAATATGGATCCCTTTATTTGACCCTCACACTCAGCAAGACAAATTTTTTATTTAGTCGCGTCTCATGGATTTGTGATCTAGGGAATTCAATAAAGACGTATTTATAATTTTTGAGTAGATTGTTGTAATTTTGATCTAAGAAATGTATCATTTAATCATTTCTCATGTCCATCCTAGAGTATTCCTTTGATATTATATCCCTATATTCCCATATACTATTAACATGGATTTTTTTAACATACAAGATATTTTAATTCTTTCCCTCTTAACCAACCCGAAATTACCTCCAATGTCAACTAAGCTAAATTGTGCATTTAAAAATATGATTATTTCATGCACAAGGGATATGTTCATATCATATGGGAAAGATTCATCATAATAACCTATCCTAGGCCCCAAAACTCTTCTAAGCTAGATATGGAATCAATTTTGAATAGACGAGTCTTTAGATGTGTTATGGAAAGTGTGCAATGATTCCTAAAGTGCTAATATCGAGACATAGTCTTGAATTGGTGAGCTTGGGATAAATTCTAGAGGAGTATTTAAGTCGTTCAATAAATAGGTAAATAAAATAACATCGAAATAAATTATAAAGTGATATAACCGATTGTATAAGACCAAATTCTAGGTAATACCATGAGGCATTAGTAGATGTAATTCCTCTTGATGCATTTAACATGGCCTTTATCCAAGTCCTTGTATATTTTGTATGTAATATTTATGACGAGGATATAAAATAAAGTTGGATTGAGGATGTTGTGAACTAAAACATTAGGGAACATCAAAACAACCCCAAGATTTCATTAGTAATTTCCAACCAAGCAAAGAGGCTAATTAAAGATAAAAACTAGTTATGTTTACTTCTATTGAAAGATTATTTTTTTAAGATGGGTTATATCTTTCAAATATTTACAACTATGGATTATAATCATAGAGGATATGCTAAAAGTTTCAAAAAGTGTTCAAAACTCCTAACTATTTTTTCCTAAAAACTAGAAGTAGAACTATTTACTTTCATGATTGATGACCTATTGAACAAAATCAAGATGAAAAGTATTTCATTAAGATGGAACTCAAATATATTTACAATCAAGTTCATATGAAGGATGAGTATGTATGTATAAGAAAACATTTAAGAAAAATATGGTTTATATGAATTCTTAGTACTTCCTTTCATATTATGTAATACACCAACTATATTTATGAGATTTATGAATGATGGATTATATACATTCATAGGTATATAATAATGTATCTAGATGATATATTATATTTAAATGCTGCATGGGAAGAACATCTAACACATTGAGAGAATTCTTGTAAGTGTTTAAATAAAATGTGACATTGTAAAACAATAATTAGTTTGTATTGGGCATGTGATTATAGGATGATAACTATGAGTGGACCTCACATAAGTGGAGGACATTAAAAATTGACCCACACAAAGAAGTGCCATATATAATAGGAGTTTTTTGTTTTCTACGGGAATAATACAATACATGATTAAGTTCATTCCAAATTTCTCCACTATTACAACACTTCTACATACAATTAATTTTTTTGGTAAGAATTTCATTTGGGGCTACGAACATGATAATTAATTTGATTTGTTGACATATAAGATTATCCACACTTTAGTAATTTCTCTTCCTAACCTATATAAGACATTAAAAATGAATATATGCAAGTGAGTATGCTATGGGGTAGTTTTTTTACAAGGAAATAAACCAATCTGTAATCAATCATAGGTATTTAAGTTGGTAGCAAGAGGATATCTTGTTTATAATAAATATTTATATGCACCATTTTACGTAATAAAGAAAAGAAAGCATATTTAATGGGTAAAGAAAAAAATTTGTATATTGACCAAAAATCATTTCAATATTTGTAAGAAAAAATTAAGTTACAATAGACAAAACACTATAAATGGATGGGATTCTTACATCAATTTCATTTGGTGGTGAAGTACAAGAATGGAAGCACAAATGTAGCGATGGATATGCTATCTAGAACACTAATAAAAAAATCATTATTTTCTAGAATATATTATTTTTATCATTTCACAAAGGAACCTTATGGGACATATATACATTTGATATAAAATTTAGGAGAAATTCAAAAATTACATATTACGAAGATTAAAAATGATAGAAAATATGAGTGTTATCTTGAGGATGGAATACTCTATAAGCGGGACAAGATTTTTGTGGAAAATGGATAAAGACTTATACTTGTTGGGTTTTAAAATGGTACTTTTAACAAAACCACAGTTAGGGGACAAAAAGTCCCTCCTCTTTATGGGAGAGGTTCCCTTATTGAAAGAAAGCAACAAATCTTATATACAAATGTACAAATTTCATCTTAAGGCTGGACTTCTAACATCTTGAAATGATTTTTTACCAAAATATCTTATCAATACAAATGAATGGAAGAACTGAAGAAAGGAAAGAGCAAAATATAACAATACTTTTAGGAAATATAGATAGCAGAGTATAACCCTATATGTACTGAGAAAGAGTGATACATAACAGAATCATTCACATTCACAACATAAGATATCATTCCATAGACACAAAGTTCTAGAAATCATATCAATAAGAACACAAAGTTTCTTATCATAGAAGATAAATGATCCATGAATTTCAGGTAAGCAAGAAGGGACAATAGATGAAGATAGAGAGAAAGGGGAAATTCTTCTGTATTGATTGCTTTCAATTCTATTTACACTTCAAAAGTATCAAATTCCAACATTTGCAATGAGCCAAGATCTTACATTTATAGATGAAGAGAAAAGAGGAGAAGAAGAGAAGGAAGAAAATATTATTCAGAAGCTCAACCACTAACCATCAATGCCCCTATAAATCTGCTACAAACTCACAAACTGGTTCTGCGCATGTCTTTGGCATGCTGAAGAAGGAAGGATGGAAGATCAGATCAAATTTGATCTAGTTGAAGTAGTTCGATCACATATTAATGACATGAAATATGTTTTCTATATTTTCACCCAAATCAAGATATTCAGTCGGTTCTCCATGTTTGTTTAGTGTGTTGGAGAAGGAAGGATGGAAGATCAGATCAAATCTGGGTAGTTGAAGCAATCGGATCTCGTATTAATGGCTTGAAAGAATTTTTCTAGTTTTTACCCATAAAATCTACTAAAATAATATTTTATGCTTACATGGTGTAGATGATGTTGAGATCGTTCCAACGGTACCAAATTTTTGAATTTCGAGCATTGGATCAAAAGTTATGACCATTTGAATATTTGAATCGAATCCGTACAAAAATGGCGAAAATGGAGTCTTTTGCAAAATGGATGTGTGGGCCCGAAATTCACTTTTGCACCTTTTGTGAAAAACACAAAAAATTATGAAAAACCTCCCACAAGCCCACAAATTCACTTTTGATATAGGTCGACACATGGCTTCACTGGTGGCAACAGAGTCGCGACTCACTTTATAATTTTACATCTTTTGGAAATAAAGCTAAATTTCCAAAGTGCCCCGATGACCCATATTTCCATTTTGAATTTTGACATGGGCTTAACATTTGAATTTTTCCCTTTTGGAAGTAAAACCAAAAATTTCCATAGTGCCTTGACGACCCGTCTTCCCATTTTGACACAAACATGGCCACATGTCCCTTTGCAGGCTTGTTCTATATTTTTGTGTTTTGACTAAGTCCCTCTATTTGGAAAGGATTTATGTCTGACCCGAGACACATGGAGGCTTCCCACTCATTTGAAGATTCTATTTGAACCGGACCTTCGGAGGTGCGCCAATTGGACATGTGGAGAGTTGGCACACATTTGGGACATGCTTTTGGATTTTCCCCCTGAAAGAGTGCTGAAGGGACATGTGGGGCTTTCCACTGGTTCTCCTTTCCTTAACCGATTCAACAACCGGTTATGCCCTTTTGACTTCTATTGGACCCTAGACACATGCAGAGTTGACGCGTATTTGGGAACCACCTTTGGCTTCGACCCTTGAAGGTGCGCCAATGAGACACGTGATGGCATCCACTGCGGCCTTAGAATTTTCAATGACCGATTTAAATTTTTGAGGCTTTGACCACGTGGAGGGCTGGCACTCATTTGGGGTTTATCCCTTGGGTCTCACTTCTGAAGTTGTGTCGATGAGGCACGTGGAGGCTTCCACCGACCCTCTTATACTTATTCAATTAAATGGCCGGCTCTGTCCCTTTTCCAGGACCTTGGACACATGGAGGGTTGGCGCAAGTTTGGGGTCTCTCTTTGGGTTTGACCCTTGAAGGTGCATCGATGAGGCACGTGGCTCCTTCTGCAGTGCATTGATTTTCCCGAGTTGACTCACATGCAAATTCTGAAAACTTTGAGCCCTTTCTTCAATCTTCTCCTACGTGCTCTGATCTCCTTTGACGTTGTTGGCCTCCTTTACTAACCCTGCCCCTTCATTATTGGATTTGGAATGTGGGCTCGCATGACTAAACCGCCCCTTTTGATTTTCTTTTGTGTGGGGTCATGTTTGATCAATTTTTCTGGGGGAAAAATTGGGATAACAAGCACCAACTCAAAATTTTTGAAACTTGACTTGAAAAATGAGGGGAATTTTGAGGGTGACAACAGCTGGCTCTTTCTGGGGATGACTTGGCTGGGATAGAGGAATGAGGCAAGATCAAGAACCATAGAAAAACTCTAGGAAAGTAGACCAATGCCTTATCCATTGGGCAAATAGAGTCAAAGGAAAAACCAATATAGAAGACAACACACACGCAACGGGAAAAGAAACAAACCAAAAAGGAAAGACCAAAAACAAAAAACTACACACAATATATACAAAAGGAACATGAAATGAAACAAGCCACAAAAAGGAAAGTATATACAAAGAAAGAAGAGGATATTTAAAGGGGAAAGAAGGACTGCATGAAACTTACACAACTCTAGAGTTGGGATGAGCAAAATAAGTAACTTTGTGAAACAACATGGTGAAAGTATGAAGCACTTGTGAATTGAAGATGAGCAGTTGGGCATACAAAATATCATGGGAACACTATGTGTCTTGAAAAGAAAAATTGAGGAAAGAAGACCATCTAGATAGTGATACTCCATACTAAAAACATTTAGTCCTTGTGAAGAACTGAATATCTTCCTGAGGCTCCTCTTCTGTGGATGAATAGTGCCATACAAAGACTTGTACGACCCTCGACTACCTTCATACTGATTTTTGCACATCACCAAACTCTGACAACTAGATCCATGAGAAAATCCAATCCCAATAGTGTCAACTCCCTATTTTGATGGAATGATGCTAGCATATGAATGAAGATTGCAATTATCACCATGGCACATCTCATGAGAAACATAAACTTCCATTGAATTTTCCTTGTAATCATCTTCAAGAGGAATTTGGAAAAAGGTATTGGATGGTTTACCATTAGGTGTAATCTTGACCATGTTTCTGAAAAACATACCTGTTGTTTTTGTAAAATCAACACCTGATTCTAGAAGATCATGACTCTTAGGTATAAGCTGCATTGCTGATTTGTCTTCATGATTAACAGGAATTGAAATGCTTTGTCAGACTAAGTAAAGATTTATCAACAACATCATCCTCTTCCTTTTGTTTGCATTCCAAAGGGTGAGATGAGACAGGACTGTCATAGTTGTGAAGAAAAGATTCCAGGCATGGCTCTCCATTTTCTATTTGTTTCGAAGGACTGCAAAAAGGCTCATGTGTGCTCATCTCATCCATAGATATAACAGGGGAACTAGTGATCTCATTGATTTATTCTTCTTCAGGTATAGGCACTTGTTCATCTTTGAGAGAACTTAAAACAACAAGGGGATGGTCTACAATGATCTTCATCTCAGTGCATTGAAATTCTTCAGTCATAGGAGAGAGAGGAATATTGTCCATTTTTATGATGAAAATCCTCTTCCACCAACGTAGGATTACATTTTTAAAACTAGAACATTCAAATTTGGTACATGGCATATCTTCTATAGACTGCATTTCAAGTTGAAATAAGACCTCAAGTTGTTTGTCTTCTTCATTAGTTGAAGGAAAATTAAATTGACATGCATCATGTGGAGCAACAAGAAGACATTCATTAGTGGAATTGAGATAATGCTAAGGAATGAATACCTGATGATGTGGAGAATCATCATGAGCAGTTTCTAGAACTTGAATGTTCTCCTCTTTGTTACAAGGTGTCTCAAATTCATTGACTGAGTGTTCTTCACTTGTTTGAGAAGTTACTGCAATGTTTGTGGAAACAATCTTGGATTTACACCTCTGTAGAAGTTCAACGAGAAAATGAGCATGTTCTGAATGACTGGAGCTTGAAAATTTTTAATAGGGAGATCTCCATCACCATCCTCATCACTGTCACAATCACTCATTGGTGATGTGGGCCAAAAAGTTTTTTTTTATCTTTCTTCATTCATGGGAAGGTTCCTAGATCAAGCAAATGAACATGACATAAGTTCAATCCCTAGTGTATACTATCGAGTCGCCGGATAAAAATGATCTTGAAGTTGTTCTTTTAGAAAGGGATACATTTGAAACAAAATCCCACTAAGTCACCAAAAACTATTGGCTTTTAAAATGGTACTTTTAACAAAACCATAGTCAGGGGACAACAAGTCCCTCCTCTTTATGGGAGAGGTTCCCTTATTGAAAGCAAGCAACAAAGCTTATATACAACTGTGTAATTTTCATCTTAAGGCTGGACTTCTGACATCTTGAAATTGTTTTTACCAAAATAGCTTATCAATACAAACAAATGGAAGAACTGAAGAAAGGAAAGAGTAGAGGAGACTATGAAAACTAGGAGATCCACTAATCCTTGCCAAGTTTCAAACATCATATGATAGTTGAGTATGGGATTCAGTCTTATAAGATAAAACCATGAGACTCATGGTTTAACCGATGTTTCCCACATGTAAATGATCGGTGAAAGGAAGATACATGCAGGTTCTATGGTGTAGAGCATGGTGAAACTGATGTCAATAATATGTCCACCATTGGTGTTATGGAGGGTTAAAAATCCTAAGGATCTTTGAAGGAGGCCATACCGATGTAATGCATGTGTCCAAAATTGGGAACTGTGGAAGTTTGAAGCCAAACCAAGTTTTGAAAGGAACATGAAAAGAAAGAACACGATTTCAAGCACACGACCAACATCGGTGAAAAGTTGGAGATACGCGATAGAGTTTAAATCCTATTTCAAGGTGATCCCAATGAAGCCCATGTGGCCAATATTGGTAGAAGTCCAAAACAAACATTCGAAAATGATAAGTGGTAGAATTAATGTGACAAATACAAAGTCATAAGAGTGAAAAATTGAAGGTTAATACGCGGTGGCAAGTTAAAAGAAAAAGCATTTTATTATAAGGACTTTAATAAAGCTAAATTTATATAAAAATATTACTATAATGTTTAAAAAGTGACCAAGTTTTAAACAGACTATTGAATTAAACATCGAGACAAAAATAATCGAATAACATCCCAAGGAAGCCAAACATGGAAAATAGAGCTAATGGAGTCAAACTGAAGCTATTTTCGAAGATCAATCAACTAACTAAGATCATAGGAGACAAGCTAATTCATTTTAAGCTTTATAAGAGTTATTGGAAATCCAAATTCGACACTCATGTAGCAAGAAAACAACGATAAAATAATGTTTAGTTTAAGGGCCATCCAAAGAAAATGGGAGTTTATTTTGGAGCCTATGGTGAACACCAAAGCAATCAACCGAGGTTAGAATTTAAGTTTTAACAAAGAAATTTGGTCTATTTTAAGATCAAACCAATACAAAATGGAATTCTTTTCCTATTTAAATCTTGTAAAGATTTAATTAGCTTTAGTTAGCTACATTGCTCTAATTTTAAGATTAGATTAGCTATTTTGGAAATTTTAAAATATGTAAGAGTATGATGACATAAATTTCTCTATAAATTTGTATAATTTCATTATAAAATCATCTGAAGCTTATTTTAATACGAGAGAGGACATTTAGAACTTTGAAAGTTTTGTGACTTGTGATTTGTATCTTAATTGTTTATTAATGTCTAGATCATAACATTTTGCGGTGAATAATTATTATATGCAAATGTTTTGAGTGATCTCCCAAGTAGGGTAGTTTTTCTAGTGTCTCCATGTTGACTCCTCATAATAGGTCTTTGATTACTAGTTTTCCTTCTTATGCCTCATTGTTCACCAGAGGTCTCTATGCTCCCTAATATTGTTTGTTACTCACTTAGAGCTCATGGTGGGGTAGATCACTCCATTTTTTTGGGCCAACATTGTGCTAATGCACATATATTCTTTTTCTATGTCACTCAAAGGGATATGCCATTTATACTTATTCTATGTGATTTTCCCTTGATTTGTATATGGAAAGATTTATCTTTTCAAATTTTTATTATGGGCTTGTTCTTGCCTTATGATTTCACTTCTCAATTGAAACAATGTTTTAGTTTTTCCACATGCATTTTCTCTATATATTTTTCTCCTATAATGTGTATATTTTCTAGATATTTATGACTTGATCTACCAAGTTAAATGTACTTATCCATTTAGGATTTTATTTTTGATTCACTAAATTTCCTTTTTATATAAATTATCATGAAATATGATCTATTTGATGTATCTTCTATAAAAAAATATTGGAGCTAGTAAAATATCACATTTTTGAATTCTTATGTTCTTTTTGCCTCTTTAATTTTTCTTGATTTCTATGTAATGTGTTGATATCCAAAATGATTATCCTACGAGGGCCGAGTAGCATCAGGAAAATGGTAGGATGCTTAGATATAGATGAATCATGATATGATTCATTTTGTATCTGGGGAGGGGATTCAACTGACTCTTTGTCACTCGGGCATTGGAGAAGTGGATAGCACCTCACTGAGGGTTTGATCTACCCTCACTACTTTAGGTTGTGCCTTCAACCAGGGTGAGAGGACCCGTTCTATAACCCGTGTTGGTGAAGGACATCAAGAGATCCTTCTTTGCATAATTTTCATGAGAACCTTGAGGAAATATGATCAATATAGCACAATCTAACTCTCACGAGTTGTCACACTAGAGAGTGGAGATGTTTCCTAGACAAGGTTTAGGTTACTAAAGACAATAATTGAATCCTAATTGTCCCTGCATATTTTGGCAATGGAATTTGTTCATTTGTGGATACACAGTACAAACAGGGGTAGTTCATGTAGGATTCATCGTTTGAGAAGTTTTGGTGGGAAGTTAAGAAAGATAGAGTTGATTATACTAGATCTTTGAGAGCATTTACAAAAATTGGAAAATTCACAGACATAACGGAATGCTTCAGAACAACCAAAATATTCCTTCAACCAGAAGGTGTGTATCAATGGAGGCCCAAAGATGCATGATTTCACACACTCTTCAAGAATTCAACACAAAGGCTCATGTTAAAGACTCAATTAAACGTTAGAAATCCCTAGTTCGTCACGCCTAAGATACACTCATAGGATTATTTATTTCGTTGCCGGATGAAAGCTCTTCTCATAATAAAATTGTAAATGCCACAATACTACACACAATCGATATCTTGTGTGACTCAGAGAGATTTTAACATAAGATTGCAACAGGAACAAGAAAAACTATTTGAAAACATTCTGAAATAACAACAAACACAATTATGCTCATGATCAACACAAAGTCATTCAAGGTTCATTAGATTCATCAACAGGGGAAAGTTTCCTCAACAATATCAGAGCTTGTCAATGGCTGTACACTTGTAACCACCTTGACATGATTGAATCCAAAGACACAGAAAATAAACTGGTCTCTCAGACGGTCTCTTGGGAAAATGGTTTCTCTCAAACTTTCTTAGAAAAGTTAACCCCTTGACCCTTTGCAAGAGTATTCTCATTGCATTTATACAATTTCATTCACTCACTCATCCCAAATTTTCCCCCCAAAAGAATAATATTCGAGGAATCCTTTGTTTGTTACAAGTTTGTTCCAGAAAGTGATGTTTAACAAATTTACACCCAAAAGCTGCCAGGTGGATAAATCATGAACTGATCACATTTCTCGAACCTCAACTATGACTGGGATGCCATATCATAATTTTTGACAGTCTTTAATCATTATTTTATATTATATCGTGCAATAAATCCCCTTTTAATAATTCTTAGGTGGCTCCATATGGCTTGATCTGACAAGCAATCCTTTTTACCTTTGAGAATACACCTTGAGAAATGAGTGCCCTCGCATGGATACCTACATTCATGCCTCTCAAAAATGAGTGCCCTCGCATGGATTATATCATATATTTGTGTTGTGAGTCCGAGTTGGCCAAGTGCAAAGAGGAGCCAGCGAAACCTCCACATGTCTCCTTGGCGCAACTACAAAGGTGAAGTCTAGAGGAAAGTTCCCAAATGAGCGCGGGCCCTCTATGTGTCCCGGGATTAAGAAAGTTGCTTGGCTATTTTAAAATTCTAAGTATAAAGAAGAGCCAGCGGAAGCCTCCACGTGTCTCCTTAGCACAACTTCAAAGGTCAAACCGAAGGAGAGCTAGCGGAAACCTCCACGTGTCTCCTTGGTGTAACTCCAAAGGTCAAACCGAGAGGTGAATTCTCAAATGAGCGTAGGCCCTCCATGTGGAAAATATTTGAGTTGATGTGGGCATGAGAATATCAAAATCCTTCGACGACCTGCCTCCCCACTTTTAACTTGAAAACGGCCATGTATCCATCTTCGGGGTCAAAGTAAGAAATTTTCCTTGCCGCTTCATATTGTTGAATAGCCAATTAGATACTATCGGGGCCGTGGGACCAATTTGGCATTTTTTACACATGTAACAAAAGTGAAAAGTTCACCAAAAAGACCCGCCATGCCTCATCCAATTAGAAAAGACTATCCATGGATGTTGGGACAATATTTACAAAGGAGACACAATTGTGGAAGACACCCAACAACAAAATTTTTCCCCATGGAGATGAAGACTGTAAGTAAAACCAAGACTCGATGTGTTCCACGACCCAAGGAAATGAATGAAAATGGCAACCAAATGAAGGAGAAAGCTTTCATGCATCCATACAGGGAGACAGAGAATAATTCAAACCATGCGGATTAAGAGATTTTAAACAAACAGGGTGAGATTAAATTGAGCACCAATATAATGGTCCTAGACTTATACAGTTCATTCATCTCCTTAAAATTCATTTCTTGATTCATCAAGCTTGGATGTTTGATTGCGACTTTACTAATTTATATATTTAACTCTCAATACCTACACACACTTAACCAAAACCTTATCAAAGCTATAAAATGTCTAACTACCACAGATTCCATGATTTCAAAAACCTATTATAACATTATGTC